>CAJUYI010006019.1:0-14512 GCA_910591695.1 Galerucella pusilla
ATGGAAATAAAAAAAATGTAAAAGTTTGTTATTTATATTTATTTTACACATTTAGAAATATCTTTTCATGTAATATTTATAATTCTTCCTTCTAATTTTTTCGATTAGAACTACTTTACAAATAAGGTACATCTTCCTGTCTCAACACACACCATACAATCATCAAATATTTACTTTTATTTATAATATACAGAGAATCACTAAAACTTTTACACTTTTGCCAATGTAGCAAAAACAAAGCTCTTTTTACAAAAAAAAAATCCAAGTTTTAACAACAAGGATACCTAGTTTATACAATATATAACAAAACATAACGCACCAGTTGTACATTTCGATTTCAAGTCATTCTTACAACAACATTTCAAGCAAACAAATAATTTTGAATAGCTCAGAGAATTGTAGACACACAGGAGTACGTTTTTCTTAAAATTTTCATCAATATATCCGGTTTTTCTTCCAAAATAATAGCAAGAATTATCAGACAAGAATAAAGCACGGAAAACATTTTGAAAAACGATTGCTTCTGCTGGATTTCGGTTGTTCCAATTTTTCCAATTGTTAGTCACAGTAAGTCCTGAGCCTACCATTGGAGCTGTTGAAATTTAATGGATTCCAGTAGTAAATTCAGTATTGCCACTACAAAATTTTCGGCTAACATTTTCTTGGATTTTTGGGTATTTTAATCGTAGTCGAGACAGAAATAATTTTCAAAGAAATATTCAAAGAAATGCTTAGAAAATGTCAGTCGTCTTAGACGCGAACATTTTTAGTGGCAATACTGAAAGAACTAGTAGCTATTGTCAATGGTGACGTATGTCATACGCCAAAAATTGACGTGACATTATAAATAGAAATCATCAGGAAGGTAGGGTTGAAATAATACCCTTCTTGGTGTGCGTCATCGATTGTGACGTATATCCGGGTTTTCGACCTGTCGTTTATTTTATTTGCTATTTTGACAAATAGATAACCTTAAGGCGGCGCCAGACATGCGGCATTTGGCGAATACCGAGCGACTGCTCGCCAAGTAGCAAGTAGTTGAGTTACTCGGCAAGGTGTGCCCCAAATGACAAGCACCTAAACCAGATATTCGCCATTCGTTGGATGCGGATTCAGAGCGTTATACGGCAAATATTCGTTTCCTTTGATTTTGCTTCGAAAGACCGACACACAACGGGAACTACGCGAGCACTGCACAAATACTAAAATTGGTCATCGGCAAGTAGCGATCAACCCGTCCACACACTCGCTACTTGGCGAGCAGTCGCTCGGTATTCGCCGAATGCCGCATGTCTGGCGCCGCCTTTAAATTTGATAAATAAAATCATCAGAATCGTATTCAGCCAAACTCGAAAAGGCTATGAAACTAATAATTACCAGCTTCTTTTTCTAACTGAAAATACCAAAATGCTGATGTTTTTTCGTGTATCCATGCATATTTTTGTATTATTTAAATAAATATAACAATAAGATTATTAATCACTTTTCAGTAATAATAATTGACCGAAAACAACACAGTACAGACCTGACGAGAACTGTCAGTGTGAAAGTAGAAAAAAAAGTAAGATACATTGCCTCTACGAAAGTAACGCATTCATAGTATTTTGAACTCTCGATTGATAGGTTGCGCTTGCGCGTAGGTAATCTAAACATCAACTAATCAAATTTTTCAAGTCAAAGATTAGGGTTAACGTTTGTAATACACATTTAAACGGTTCAATATTGTGATATTTTGATTATGATTAATCACAGACCTGCCTTTTTTCATTTCTTCCTACGTAATGTGTTAAAAGGACATTAACAATCGATGACGCACACCAAGAAGGGTATTATTTCAACCATATATACAGCGAATCAAAAATTACAAGTTATAAAATTTGGTCAACTGAAAGCTACGATGAACAGTTTATAAATCCAGCTATAGATTTACTTTCTTCCGATCGGTATATAGTTGAAAGTTTCTGGGTGGAGATATTTCTAGAAAATAATTCATTCTCAAAAAATGTTGACCAGACAAATATTATTTTGAGAAAAACAATTTCAAGACAGATATGTAAGAATGACAACAAATCGTTGTGTATATACGAGGTGAATAGTTTAACATGTCTCCTCAAATAAAAATCAATAAGTTATTTTTGTTGTAATACTATTTTTTTGTTTTTACCTCGTATATAACCATCATTAAAATTCATACATCAAAACATTTATCATGCTTTTAAATGTTTTGGTGTAAGTTATAGCAAAATGTTCTCGTTATAACACATATTTTGTTAACAATAAATCTAGACACTTTTATCACAACTTAACTTTTAAACAATATTTCTTTATCTTCAACAGCAGTTGTTATATCAAAAGTCACAGAGGGAGTTTGAACAATCGCTGGGATTGAAAAGATTGTTTAAAAAAGACGGTACTTATATAAAACTATGTCCGTTATTGTTAACAAAACTGACATGAATCAAAACTAATATAAAACATAACAAAACCAGTTAGTACGTATTTTCTATATTAAATATTTTCAATTTGAACAATCGCTAATGAATCAATAACGTAGCATTTTACAATCAAATTTACGTGTAAGGTATTATGAATCATTTAGGTACACTGAAATTATAAAGTCATTCGCAACTGCTAGCGATAAAATCGCGAATTAAGTTGGATTGCAGCTACTTACTCCCACAGATTCGCCAATCGCTAACGACCGCGACCAAAGTAGCAGCGATTATATACGCCAATAAATATGATTTTAGTAGTCGCTTTTATGATTATTTTTTTCACTTGTCATATATATAAGGAGTTTTTGGGGCTGCTTAATCAGAATTTTGCGTGGGAAACGTCCCTCTGAACACCTGGTGCGTCGTACCCTGGTCTCGAACGTCTTCTCCGTGTGGCTCTCCCGAATTTCTAGCGGGGAAGGAGGGAAACTCGACGTTTTTCGGGTAGCTGAATTCAAATACGGCATCGACGAACCCTCCCGGACACCTGGTGCACCCGATACTCGACCTGGACGTCATCCCCGAGAACTTTCTTGACAATATCGACAAGAACAGCCCGGAAATTATTGGAGGCGTGTTTTTTGAGACGTGAAATCACAATTTCACGTCGAAAACGACATTCCCACCACCTGGTGCACCGGAACCTGCGCTTGAACATCGTCTCAGAGTGTTTTCCAAACAAAATCGAAAAAGGTGGACCGAAAATCGTTATAAGGATTTTTTGGGGCCGCTTAATCAGAATTTTGCGTGGGAAACGTCCCTCTGAACACCTGGTGCGTCGTACCCTGGCCTCGAACGTCTTCTCCGTGGGGCTCTTCCGAATTTCTAGCGGGGAAAGAGGGAATCTCGACGTTTTTCGGGTAGCTGAATTCAAATACGGCATCGACGAACCCTCCCGGACACCTGGTGCTCCCGAACCTCGACCTGGACGTCGTCCCTAAGAACTTTCTTGACAATATCGACAAGAACAGCCCGGAAATTATTGGAGGCGTGTTTTTTGAGACGCGAAATCACAATTTCACGTCGAAAACGACCCTTCCACCACCTGGTGCACCGGAACCTGCGCTTGAACATCGTCTCCGAGGGTTTTCCAAACAAAATCGAAAAAGGTGAACCGAAAATCGTTATAAGGGGTTTTTTGGGCCGCTTAATCAGAATTTTGCGTGACCCCCTGAGCACCTGGTGCGCTGTACCCTGGCCTCGAACGTCTTCTCCGAGAATTTTCCTGACAATATCGCCAGAAACAACCCGAATATTATTGGAGGGGGGTTTGGAAAATCCTCTTAGACGATGTTCAAGCGCAGGTTGCGGTGCACCAGGTGGTGGGCATGTCGTTTTCGACGTGAAATTGTGATTTCGCGCCTCAAAAAACACGCCTCCAATAATTTCCGGGCTGTTTTTGTCGATATTGTCAAGAAAGTTCTCGGAGATGATGTCCAGGTCGAGGTTCGGGGGCACCAGGTGTCTGGGGAGTGTTCGCCGATGCCATATTTGAATTCAGCCACCCGAAAAAACCCCGGGCGCGGTGTTTTTTTCGTTCCCCTCGTGATTTCTTGGAGAGTCCCACGGAGACGAGGTTCATCGGCGTTCCTGAGCCCCAGGTGTCCGGGGGTCAATTTCAACATCATAATCGTGATCAGCGACCTCGTTAACCCCCGGGGGCCCGATTTGAGCCAGTTCTGACTCTTATTTACAGAGTTTTTACATTTATGCATTTTTGGCATGCATTTTTGACTGCAGCGATGCAATTCCCGATTTGTAATGGGAACAAAGTAGGTACATTTTTCACACATAATTTTTCGAAGCGAATGCAAAAAACCACATTCCAATCCGTCTTTAGGGAAAAAATTCCGAACTTTCTTGCTTTATCCGCTCGACTATATACATTTAATACAAAATTCCACTCCACAATTGATGAAAATTTTTTAATTTCATCACTCAAACTTGTTTATTTTGACGCAAAAACATTCAAACAAACCGAATTTAGATAAAATCCCTCGTCCTGATGGACTCGTGATTTTATCAATCGGTGTGTTTCCATATTTTTCCAAATAAACAAGTTTACGTGGCAAAGAAAAAATTATCGATAAAATTTGAAGCACTTGTGGTATTACCTTTGATAATAATAACATTGTATTTCGGGATAACTGAATATTTGATACTGAATGCAAGTCTTCCATTATGTAAATGTTAAAATTTGGAAGAAACCTTAAAACGCCATCCCACTTGAAGAAGAATTGCAAATCGCACTCTTGTCTGCTCATAGAGAGATCCGATGACTGGAAAATCAGCGATCAGCTGATGATTAATGGAGCTACTTTGTTGACGAATAAATCGTCGCTACTCTTTCGCTGCTACTAGCGACTGGCTAATTTGAAATAAAATGCGGCTTCAGATGAGTTTTTTTAAACAAATAGTGATTTTAGTGATTATATATGAATCTACATGTTATCAAACATGTCAACATATTCACGTTGGCCACCGATATAAAATGCAAAAATTTTCAAGCTATGCATTGAAAACACTGATTGATTTATCATATATTTTTGGATCACTCTTCTTATTTACAACTTTTGTTATTAAATATTTCATGTCACCACTTTGCTTATTTTCAATAATCTTCTTCCCTTGACGGACTCTAATGTGTGACAAAATCCTTTATTAGAGGTCAACAATTGACCTTATTTGGGGTTTTCGATAGTTCTGCTCATGCCACAGGTACAGGACACCAAAATTTCATTTACTTTGACCAGGACCCGATTTGCACTTAAAAAGTACGGGGTCCTTTGACAGTGAAGAAAATGATTCCAAAATAAATATTATTCAAAAGATAAATAATGTTTTTTTTCAGTGTACCTAATAATAGATTGTCTAGTTATTTGCCGATTTCTTACCAGAACATATTGCACCTTCGTTCTCGCAAAAATCCTCATTTTTATAAAAATTGAAGATTTCAGCAGCCATTTCTTGAGATCCAAAAACCAATTTATACAAGGGAACGTAAATTTTTTTTTCCAAACAATGTAACTTAACCTACATCAACAAGATAAATGTAACATATCGTACACATATTCACTGGTCACTGTGCTCGTCCTTTTTTTTGTTATCAAAAGTTTATTTTAAAAAATTCTAATTAGTTACTAATCACTTATTCTTCTATTAAACTGCTGGCCAAACCCTGCAACAACAAGAAAATACATTTTTTATTTGTTCAATTCACATAATTCAGTATTCAATAATGTTTTTTAAATAATTGTATACAAGATATGATCGTTGACAGAAGAAAAATTTGTTATTTCATTTTGCTTTGGTTCCACTTTTTCAGTGGAAAAATAATGGAACTGTGGAAAAAATATAGTGTACAACACACTTTAAAATTTCTAGGAAATTGAGATTATTTTAAAATAGCATGGGAGCTTCGTAAATAAGCAGTTTTTGGAACGAAGTTTCTTATCGCGCGGTGTGAAAGGGGGCTAGACGGATAAAATTCTTACGAAAAGTTGTCACGACACTTTTTGATATAGGAAGCTATTGAAAGCTGTGCGGCGTCGCATGTTTCTCTGTCGGGTATCTTTCTCCCTTATAGAAAGCAAGCCAGATATTTTCATTTCTATTTCGCATTGAACAGTGTGGTGTCGCGACGATTATTTTTGTTGAGTGTATACAGGTTTTTTGTAAATAATAAATAATAAAAAATAATAATAATAATGAATCCTGAGTGTTTCATCATAGAGTTCACATTTTCTGCACATAGGTTCACTAACTTAAAAGTTCAATCATCATTGTAGCTTTTGAATAGTAGAGGCAACTCATCATCAAACATTTAAGGGCCAACTGGTCACTTGGTAACGTTCAATAAACCCTTAAATCCAAGTACCACATTGTAAGTATACGAGTATAACTCTCATGATTGATTTTTATTGAAAATTCCCACTGAGTTTTTCCCATTTAAGATAATAACTGTTGCTGCTAGTCTACTCGTAGTATCTTCAATGCTGTCACTTAAAAAACATTGTAATCCCAAGTCATTGTAAAAGGATAATAAATCTTCACAAAGGTGTTATTTCAGACCTCACTGAGAAAACACATCGGGGTCGAGATTTACAGGTAGTCTCTCTTGACCCTAACAATATTTTTGTCTACAAATCAATGCAAATTAAATTATATATTACAATATTATTTAAATGGAGAGGATAGCTAAAAGCATCAAGATATTTGCGTTAGTCGTAAGCTTTTGACATTTCTGATACTTTATTTGATGATTGAAAATAAAAATAGTGATAAAACGTTGACAAATTAATTGTTTAAACCGGTAGACGATACAAGAAAAGTGCAATGAGGTGTCTACAAAGACTTGCCTGTCACAGTATTGCAAGACAAGCGTGTCAATACAAGCACTAGAATCCTTATTCGGTTAGACCCATTATATCTCGTAATAAATAAGAGCAGTAAGAATTGGGTTATTTAAGATGCATTCATCAAGGTCATTAGAGAGATTTTAAGCCACATAAATTTTGACATACGCTACACGCTAAACGTTAAACTGAGCAAGCGCAGTCTTTCTAAAATAGCGGATGACATTTTTAATTATTTTAGTTTTTGAAGCCATAACTTGTGAACGACGTTACACGTTAAACGTTATTTTGTTTGGTGTAACTAACCTTAAATTTTCGGTTTGTTTAATTTGATTTGTATACATTAATCCATGACATTAATTATGGATAATATAAAAAATATAATTAGACGTCGAAATGATATCAAGCTCTAATAGAAGAACTTGATAAGAGGCGCTATTCTTCACGAAATTTTAAACATAAAACACTTGACAATTATGTCAAAGCCTTGCCGCTTAATAAGGTTTCGTTTATTTCGACGTAAATAACGGAGTACGTTATCGCTTATTAAGGTCGGTTATTTTTTTACTATTGCGCATGAGCAAAATAACGTATAACGTTGATCAAATAAGTGGCTTAAAATCTCTCTAATTGTATGTGACAATATTTCAGATATGAAAACAAACTATATATGGCTACTAAACATCTCCTTGGTCCTAGACTTGAGGTAGAGGCACCTCATGGGAAGGTCTGACAAAACCCATAGCGTATTGACGTTAACTTGACTTGAAACCTGGCATAGAGAGGGATTGATGACTAGGTAAGGGACAGGAGCAGGAGTTTATAATGAATTTCAAAGCCAGAATTGACAATTTCAGGACTGACACTAATAGAAAAACATTTTTACTGAGATGTAGGTTTCTTGCTGCTTTAAATAGTTCCAAGGTATGATTTATTTACGATAAAAAGACTATGACGTCATGTTAGTTACTTTCCTGTTAATCAGAATAAATATAAAATTACCAGACGTAAATAAAATTTATACTCAACGGCCAGGTCAATTTATAGTTTAAGAGCTGCAAAACATCAAGACGTTGTCAGATCAATTCGAAAAACTAAGTAGTTTTGACACAATTGCATGTTTTTTGGTGCTCCTGAATTCATTGTTATTTCAATATTGAAAAACGAATTAATTAGGCAATTAGGTGTGTAGTTAAACGCATTCAAATGTCTAAGCTGAGGAACAGTAAATGTCCAGAGATGGTCACATCTTTGATAAGTTATATTTGATGGGAATGCTACATGTGGCACGCTTAGTGAGGTATAAGAAACGTGAGTAATACCATTCACTTTAATAATTATTTATGATTACCAATGATAATATAATATTTAAATTTATGAAGTTGAATGTCTTTAATTATAGGTTAGGTTATTAAAACTTGTGCTATTATTTTATAAACTAAATTATATTTTACAGAGTTGCAAAAGCTTTGCAACTAAGCATTACAGCCATCAATCGTTTGAATACTAACTTTTAATGAGCTTGAAACCTACCACAAGTTATCGAAGTCCATTTACCTATTTTAAATAAAATGTGTATCCACAACATGTTATTCTTGCTATTATTTTCAGCCCAGTTAATATTTGAGGAATGAATTCTAACAGAAATCTTGAAATACAATATAAAATCAGATAGGTAGTAGGTAACTGAACGTATTTGTCCAACAGAGTATAGAATATATTAACTAAAAGAGGAAATAATTTCTTCGGGCAGGCCATTTCAATTGTAGAATGAATATCTAATGAATAATAAAAATTCTCGACTCGATATGTTTATTATTCCAATTTGTAATGTAAAGATAATAAAAATAATCAAATGTTAATTGAAATATAGAATGATTGGTTTCATGTATTTTATTTACATAAATATATACCCATATTAAATAAATCTGAGACTATTGTACCCACAAGCCTTTTGATATATGCCTCATGCAATACAGGCGAATAAAAAAGAGCTGTCACATTGACTTTTCCAGTGTCCTTTGAATATAGGAAAAATCGACATGCTGGCAAGGTCACAAAATTTAGTTTTGCAACGTCAACGTCATTTTATCGTACTAAATAAACCATAACATCTAGACTGATGGAAAATCGTTTAAATAACAAGAAATCGAAATACGCTTCAAAATTTGCAAACTGAATCATGTTTTCCTCGATAGTACAGTTAGAACTAGTATCAAAACATTTTAATTTCTCTTGGAAAGTCACCTCCATATCATAACGTAAGTTGTCGTGCATAGAACTGAAAGTAAGTTTAAAACAAAAGAAATCAGGGGGCTGTCTGGAACGAATGAAATTTGATGATAATTATATATTGACTATACGTATGTATGAGTTGAATTTCCTTGACGTTTTTTCAGTAGATTTGTTTTTATGTTTACTTTTGCATATCAGGACAACTAGGTGATGTTTAGTAGTCGCTCAACTGTGCCTGTTAATAAGTAAGTACGATCAATGGGTTTAATTCTGCAGTGAAATAGGAATTTTTTTTCATTAAAGTATGTATGCATCCAATTCACTGTATATTAATATTGCAAAAGGAAGCACGGAAGACTACACTGAGTAGAAAAGGCGAGGTAAAATTATTTCCAAAAAACTTTCTAAGATTTCAGGAATAATTTTATCTCTATTTTATCTCTTATAATGGTATACTGCATTCCAAGATATTTCGATTTAACTTAACACCAATATGATTGATTCTATAGAAAAACCCACAGCAGGTAGTCGTTAATCTGATAACAATAATACTGTATATAGTCTATATAGAAAGGACAAGGAGTAATAAATCATTCATTTAAGTAGATTTCATAGACGTACCAAAATATATTTTAAGGGGGTATACCGTAAGGTACATTTTGTATTGAACGAGAAGCATTGCCCACAAGTCGTTGGCTTAAAGCAGAGCTTTTGGAGTGGCTTATTTCGAAAAATATTAAGTTTCCAAAAGATCCACTAAGGAAAGAACTTTACAGAATTGCAAAAATGAACAAGAATAAATACAAAACCTACATTGTAGAAGAAATGGTTTCTTCTCGTGGTATATCAGTTCTTCGACTTCCCCCTTTTCATTGTGAACTTAATCCCATAGAATTAATATGGGCTCAGGTAAAGGGGGAAGTTGGAAAAAAAAATACTACTTTTAAAATAAACGATGTTGTGAAATTGTTTGAGAGTGCTGTAAGTCATGTTAGTAAGGAAAATTGGACAAACTGTATCGAGCATGTTATCAAAGTAGAGGCAAATATGTGGAAAATTGACAATATTTGTGATGATTTAATCGACCCTATTATTATTATTGTCAACAACGATTCTTACTCTTCCGAGTCGGATATAGAATAAAATGAAAGTAATAAATGTATTCCAATAATTATTTCTTTTCATTTTTTATTATATTATAATTTAAAACGTATTTTTTTCCCAAAATACACTCCACTGCATTGCGTTATTGCTTATCTGCTAATCCTTTAACAATGAAGAAACCCTAAACTTTGCTACAACTGAAACAAATACGGGGTCGATCTACCTGGTTTTTAGATTTACGGAAGAAATGTAATTTAAAGTAAGAGATTTATCAAAAATTTCATGGTGCTCCCTGTAAAGGTTTTGCATACTTAATTAGGGTTTATTACTCCTCGTACTTTTTGTACATACATGGTATACTGCATTCCAAGATATTTCGATTTAACTTAACACCAATATGATTGATTCTATAGAAAAACCCACAGCAGGTAGTCGTTAATCTGATAACAATAATACTGTATAGTATTGTACTAGTTTTTCGAAAAGATAGATAAATTAATGATTAATATTACAACTGAAATGTTTGGATGGTAAAATAATATTTAGTTTTATTAGTCACACTCAAAATGAAGTGGTTTGTGAATAATATTATGTTAGTAACTAAAAATTAACGCATTACCTAAAAATATTTTGTTCTTCTTATTCAAGAATCCCCATTACAGATTTATTTTTGTATGCCACTAGTATAAACTGCTTCTGGCAGTGATATCTGTTTCCAATGTAGTTCCCAAGTGTAAGACACGAATCCTGTTTCTTTAAATATTGTTTTTCAACAAAGTAAATTAAATTTGTTCATCATGGAACGGCAAAATCGAAATCGGACTCGTGATGATTGTGCCGTACACGGGAATATGGCTGAAGCTACCGAAGAATAGATCGTCGATCTAATATGAATCATACAACCATCTCATGGATATTACAAAGATTTCTAAAGACAGGAGATCATGCCGTAGAGCAGGATAAGCAAGAAATCGAGCCACAACACCAAACCGGGATCGATTTTTAAAGAAAGGAAAAAAAAATTGGAAATACAGAAAATGGCTCATTGTTAATACCCAATATAAATAATAACAATGATAATAACCCAACTACCTGATTTTTTTAAACTGTTAGGGGTTAATCAGAAATAATTAGGAAAATTCAATATTCAAACTAGCTTTAAATCTAACAATACGTTGAGATCTATACTAATGAAAACTAAACCAAAAAAATGAAGGAACAATCTCCAAAAAGCTGCATATATATCAGATATCCTGTGAATGAGACCAATTTTATTTAGGTGAAACATCTAGACCATTGAAAATAAGAATAAATGAACACAAAAAGTATATTGAAGATAGGGAGTTCCTAAAGTCAGGTATTTGCAAACTTGCTTGGGAAGAGGGGCAATATATTCAATGGGACTCGGAGCATATAATATTGAAAGATCCCAATACAAAGAAAGTCCTCATACGTTTTTATCCATGTTTTATTATGATGCATCATTAGAGTTGTTGTTAATATACACTTCAATACACAAAATTACCAAACTGATATTTTAAAACAAAAATAATCATATCACAAAAATAGTAACACCAAACGCGTTGTATCAACATTTTTGAAATAAGCCAAAAAGCTATATCCTTAATAAACCCGTTCCCAGAGCTTGCACTTCACTGGATCCCATTCCTATTATAGTTGACTATAATACTGTTGGAATGTTATACAAAAAAGATTTTATTTCACATTTTTTCAAGAATATGTGAATGGAACTTAAGACATTGAGAATACATTTTTGCAGTCTTACACTTCAAAATATTATTGATTGTCTAGATGTCGAATTTTTCATTAGATTCAGATATGGACGAGAATTTACAAAATCTTAATTGTTTCTGAAAATTGTATAGCTGGAACGCTACCAAAATGTTGAATTGAAGAATATAAAAGACATAGTGAAGACATAGTGAAGACTGTTATTATTGACCGAGCGGAATAAGGTGCGAGGTTTATAAATGTCATGGTGTATATAAAATTTTTTCCACTACTAGCCAAATTTAAGACAAAAATTAAAAATAATTCACAAACGCACCACGAGAAGCATTTACTCTGTCGTCTGACAGACAAGTACACTGTCAGTTTTTGATATATTATGAATGTACTCTTTATGTCATCAGTCATTTTTGGTTGAGCGCGAATTTTAAACTAATGGCATTTTTATTCAAATAATTTCATCTTGTTGGGTAATTTCAAGCAGCAAATATGTTAAAGACAATCTCCTGGGTATACAAAATTATGTTGCACAAGTTTTTGTTGAACTACTATCCCTCAATCTTGAAAAAATTTGAATTTGTTCATTATTGACCTAGGTTAATAATGTAAAATTATTAACTACTAATAGAGAAACTCTACTTCTCAGTTGGCTAGAAGAAGCAATAATTCTCAACCTCCTAGCTAGTAGTGGAAAACAATTTTTTCAATCATTGGGCTGTACTAATTTTGGAACCGACTGTCGCGAGTAAACTACCTTAAAATATACTATTAAATTGTTATGTATGCAGAAAGTTTGTGAAATACATAAGTATAATAGGTTGATTTGAGTTGTACAAACTGATTACGTCTGTTCGAATTTATTTTTGTTATTAAAGTGCGTGTATCTACTATAATTCTTTCAAAAGTATGCGTAGAGTAGCTAAGAGTGATGTAGGTCATAGCTTTAATCCTATAAGGAAGTCAAGTGAAGTTTCACTAAAAATAATGATAATTGCATCTAATAACTTCTACTTTTCAGTCGAAAGTATATTAATTTGATTTTTACTAATAAAATTACTAATAACCAATTTGTTGAAGAAAGTCAATTTTTTTTTACGAAACCCCAGCAAATTAACATTTAATTAATATACATATTTACTGGCGACAGATTTACCCGTTAATTGCAAATTATTTAAGATTTAATTTCGTCACTACCACTAACTGTTGATGTTGAAAATGATTGATGTACCGTTTCCGAATCGATTTTCGTAATAGTGTTCACTTTTGGAAAGTAAATATTAAAAGGTCTTCATACGTTTGACACTAAAACTCTTTTATTTATTTAAACAGTATTTTCAATTTATTTTCATTAAAAATATAAGTATAACAATTATGATTATTAATGTATTAGATTTTGTCCAATAAAAAATCAGTAACTCATAGTATCTAACAGTGTGACCCATTTAGTTTGGAAGCATCCCCGTAAAATCCGCATTTTTCAACCGATTTTGATTTCATTTTTTTTTGTTAGATTTAGTATCAAAAACAGTATTTGGGCACAAATTTTCATAGGTTAATTAATATTTTCAAGACTCTCTATGTTAATTTTTCTTTGCCAAAAAAGACAAAAGTACATTAGGCATTTTTTTTCTCAAATATAACTCATTCACTGGTTTCAGAATCATCACATATGAAAACTACCAAAATTTTATAAAAATATTTACATTGACGACAAAGTTATTACAACATGAATTTAGAAAAAGTGGTATTTTCATTAATTTTTTACGTAGAATGTAGACAAATTTTTGAAATGGCAACATAGTAAACAAAAACTAGGACTCAAACATATTGCACAGTGAAAATTCGAAGCCCATAACTTAAACCGTGAATCCAGTGGTTTAGTCATACTTGAGAAAAAAATTGCATAATGTACTTTTGTCTTTTTTGACAAAGAAAAATTAACATAGAGGGCCTTGAAAATAGTAATTAAGCTATTAGAATTTGTGCCAAAATACTGTTATTGATACCGAATCTAACAAAAAAAAAATTAATACAAAAACGGTTGAAAAATGCGGATTTTAAGGGTCTGCTTCCAAACAAAATGGGTCACACTGTATGAGGCAAGTTTAATAAATCACTGGCTTTTTGAAAATTTCGCGCATTGATTTTATGTGGAACACCCAGTAGCTCTAACAACGTATTTTTAAAGAGATTTCAGATGTCGTCTCTATTTTATTGTTTTTCCTGTGGTAACATTATCCATAAAGATAAAACATTTTTTTTGGGAATTCCTATCATTATCATTATCACTATTTCCCTAAGTATAATTTCAGTTCAAATAATTTCACGTTACTAGATTTAAAAATATTTGTCGAGAAAATTAAGAGAAACCTATTTAGATTACTACAAGTATTTTGTCTAAGCAGTTTTCGTCAAACTCGTGATTTAATTTGAAGAAATAAATAGGCATACTTACGTTAGGAGACCAGGATTGTCCGTAGGATACCAAGAATACTGCGGGAGGTAGTTGTGAGGCGGGGGATGAGGGTGCGGATGACTCGTAGAATGGGGCGGAGGATGAATGGGCTGTTGGTG
>CAJUYI010006020.1:0-14512 GCA_910591695.1 Galerucella pusilla
GTGTGAGATATGACCATAGGCGGGGGTACTACACTATTCTTATTTACGAAACGAGGCGTAATATAATGGTGCACACACATAAGTGAAGCTACAGATTTGAATTTTCGATATAACAGTTGGAAAAGTTTGGCTGCCACTGGAATTAATTGATACTAGTATCTTTGAACATTGATAGAGCTTTGCAGCTCGTCATTCAAGTTTTCAAATTTATAAAAAAATTTTTGTTTTTGATTTAGTAAGACAAACACATTATTTAAATCACTTCTTTTCAGGGATTGGCTAAACTGTTGACCATTTTTTCGAAAAAATCTGCTATACGGGACCTTATTAACGGAACAAAATGTAATTTTCTGAAACATCAGGAAACGGAAGGAATAAAAGCTAGTGAACGGTTTGCATCATTTTTGAGGAAATTTTTTTTCTACTGCATGTTATTGTGCATGCTTTCCAGCATCATTAAACCCATCATTGCTGGGAAAGCGATTTCAGCTTACAACGACTATAAACCTAAAAGTTTTCCAAGGTAATAAATATTTTCATATATGGGGAAGGGGTGGAAACTGTTGAATGAACAGCAGAATCCGATTTTTTCGTATGGTACCAGTAAACTGGTCTTTCAGTTGAATCCTGATTGTAATCTTTATTAAACATGAATTACCTTTACAATATCAAGATATGTTACAGAAAAACCGGCTATTCACACCAATTAACATACGCAAAATAATCAATAGCCGTAGCGAATGCTACTACTACGCCTTCGGTCTCCATCTTCTGGAACTATTTTTCTTCCAGTAACTCTTCAACACTGCTCCTGGCATTAAGCATAATCCGTGTGTTTTCGTTGTTCATGATCTACAATCAATCTGGTCGAGCCTAACAGTTTTCATTCCCAAAGAGATTATGGTGGCTTATTCCTGAAAAGCTAGCGAAAACAAGGTCAGGTCACATTCAGTAAACTGATCTTTCTGTTAAATCCTGATTGCAACTGAGCAGACTGGCTCCAAAATAAATAGAATAAGCAGAATTTGCGAATGTCTCTCTGATGTGAGTTTGAATGAGAAGAATCAAACTATAAAGTCTCTTCACACCTGTGTTTTTCCCTAGAATTTATACCCTATTTCATTCCTACAAAAGAATTCCAAAATTATGTATATGTACGGAAATCTGTGAAAGTTCTACTCTTGCATATAAGCATTTATTTGTTCTCACCTATTTGTAGCTTCCCAGGAATATATTCGATCTCAGCCCACCACATATTCCACTAGATACCCTCTACTTTCCGGCTTTGCCAACTCAATTAATTAGAAAATCAGAAAAAAGTTAGAAAAATTACGTGGAAAACAAAAAAAAGTTAATCAGAAAATAGAAAAGCGTCCAGTATATTCTAGGATTGACGGCAGTGCAGAGCTCGGATTTATCTTCAAAATAGGGAAATATCAAGACCGGTTGCTTTTTTTCAATGCCCGAAGTATCAATTTCATCGGAAATTTTAACTCGATCCGCTCCCCTTCAATTTTGTTAGGTATGGCTATTCTAAATGATATCTGGACCCTATGATCAGATGTTAGGAGTAATAGGGTAGCGAGATTCAATGTTAAATCTTTCAAGGTAAGCTTGTCGTTCGGTAAAAGAGTCAATACGGGATGAGGGTCCCATGTTGACTCGTATCTAGTTGCTGATGGATGCATATCATAGAATTTTATTAAAAAATCTTCTAAATATCATATCTTGCCGCTCAAAAGTGAAAACTAATGAAAATACCGACCTGTAGCAATTTTTTGAATAATACGATATACCGCTGTTGAAGGTCTCGGTAAAGAAAGTCAGCACGCATTAAGATTGTAATCAACCGGGTCGTAGTTTTTAGATAAATGAAAACTCCACTATTTTCTCTAACATTGGGAATACTGTTTCAAAGCTGTATCTGAAATTGATAAGAAAATCGGAATGGTTTCCTCTGGAAAGAATCTCCGTCTTAACCACTACCGGATAGCTTCCCTACCACCAGAGAAATCTTGTTGATTAAGAGATGTTTTTTCCTGAAAGGAGATAAAATAGCACTGACACTGTTATGGGTTCTTCTATAAGTAGGCTCATAAACTGTGGATACCATGATTGCGTTGGCCAGTTGGGCACTACAAGTATACCCATTGCTTTGTCGTTTATAGTCTTTATAAAAAAAGGAGGGACTTTGTAAAAATCATAATTTGTCCAGCTAATTGTGAATGCATCCACCCGAAAACTATCGAGATCGAGTTTCCATTAAACATATCGGTTGAATTTCGTATTAATTCTGGCAAGCTCTCCAGCCGGTATTTGCAGCGTCAGAATATATTTTCAAATAATATGGTGTTGGTGTTATTTGTCTTCTCGAATTACTTATATTATGCATTCACCACTCAATATCAATTACCAATTGGTTTGGAACGATCATGTTTGAGTCTGACTCTGATCTACTGTTTTTATTTCAACTATCTCGAAAGATTCCAAATGCAGTCGGCTATAGTTAATAGCTGGTGAAACTGAAACTTATTTTCCCACAAACGAAGCACTTTTAATTTTACATCTTACATCTGCCTCCAATTCCTATCAGTACTTTGTTAATATTTTCTGCTTTTGTCAGGCCTAGCTGCATATTGACCGAGTTGAAAGTCAAACATGAATATGTTATATCTTGTGTGGAGACCAAGATGCTCTTCTCTAAATTATCAATAAAGCTCTGGATTATGGAGGGTAGAGGTAAGGAGAACCGTCTCTGTGTTTGAAAAAGTGTCCGTAACAGCGCGTCCAATAAGGGTGGCGCTGCGGCACCTTAGGATACTTTTTAAAGAAAGCGCCAAAAGTGATTAGAAGAAGATAGAGGAATAAACAAGGTAAATAGTTGAAGTTTTGTATACGGGTATTTTACTAACTGCTCTAGTCATGAAAATTTTTAAATATTTAAACTCAGCACACTTCACTCCGTCTAAAATAGCTATGTTCATACTAGATTTTTTTGTACGCCAGCGCTACTCTGGCAGATACTTGAAGCTTTATTGTCAGTATACAGCTGGACACTTTTTCAACTCTCCCCCCATACAAGACGGTTCTCCTTACCTCTACCCTCCATACTCTGGATAAAAGGTCTAAGGTATACTTAGATGATCTGGCGCAAACTTCAAAGGTATTACCAAGTTTTAAAAAAATATTTTGAATAAACGATTAATGCATATCCTTCCCATTTATTATCATCAGGCCACTGATTTTGGACCTTTCCACGCTTACATCGTGAATAATAGTTCGGGCTTCGTCATTAAATCAAATGCGATGAAAGTAGGAGAGATTATTCTCAGTTTTCACTCAGAAATAGTTTGAAAAAATGAGACAAATTCAGTCTATCGAAAAAAATAGGATTAGGGTCCTATGTAAAGACTATCTAAGTGCCAATTAATTTGTTAAATCAACAGCTATAGGAAAGTATAATATCACAACATACATTCCAAAACTATCAATTTTCCGTATAGGTGTTATTGAACAAATCGATTTCGAATTAAGTGAGGAATATTCGAAAAACATAATTGTAGCTCATGACTTCAATTCCATATTTGAAATTGATTATGTAAAAAGGATGAATCATGAAATAAAAAAAATGACTAAAGAAATTGAATTTAGACCTACTGGAACAGTTTTAGTATCATTTAAATGACAAATATTAAAAAAAAAATTCTAATCAATAAAGTGCTTAACTGGTCATGACGAATATATCCGCATTTCAAACTTTACAAATTTATGGACATGACGATTATATCCGCACAACAAATTTCGATGGTCCTCTCCATGGATTTGTCGAATATGCTCACCTGCGGTAGACCACGCGATTCCCCGACTTTTTTTACCCCCAACCCATCAAGCCGGAATGAGATCGTCGCTTTACTTAGGTCCGTCTACGTTGAATGTTTGTCTGGCTGTTGGCGACGTGTACCTATATTCAAGAGGTTTTCGAGTGTAAACTTGTTTATTATGTCTAAAAGAAAAGCGGAATGTTCTTCCGATGTATCCAGCGGGTCTGAAAGTAGTACCATAAGTGATTTCTAAGACAGTTTATACGGGGATTCATCTGATAACAGCTCTGAGGACGAGTATAGTCTATCCGAAGAAGATAAAGACGATGGAGATAATGTCCAACGTTCCAGCGAACCAATTGATATGCCTTGGACGGAAAACGGAATTCCGCGTCCGCCTTTTCCATATACTGACACAGATGGTCCACAAGTTCCGATAAATATTCAGGATCCAGTCGAAATATTTGAGTTATTTTTTGACGAATATTTGATTGACTTGATTGTGAATGAAACAAACAGGTAAGAAATGCGCTAGAAAATTTTTTTAAACTGTTCCTCTAAGATGTATGTTCACTTTTAGATATGGTTATCAATACATCATCCACAACCGAGAAAAACTGAAGCCTAAATCTCGAGTTCACAAGTGGAAAGTAACAAATCCAAAGGAGATACGAACCTTTCTTGGACTCACCATTTTACAAGGTATATATGCATAAAACCATCATTCGAAATGTATTTCACTAGGCGAGAGAGTATCGAAACGCCAATTCCGTTTGATACATAAGTTTTTACACTTTGCTGACAACAATTTTATCGATGACGATCCGCAAATACGGAAATTGTTCAAAATAAAAGCTATTATTGACCACCTGAAAGTAAAGTTCATGACTGTATACGTTCCTGGCAAAAACATACCGGTTGACGAATCATTGATGGGATGGAAACGACGCCTTTCTTGAAAACTGTATATTATTTCGAAAAGAAAACGTTTTGGAATCAAATTTTTCATCTTATGTGAAAGTTCCACAGGATATGTGTATAACTTTCTCATTTATACAGGGTCTGACACAAACTATGGTCCGAAATATAATGAAGAACCCACCGCAGCAAAAATATTATTAGCACTGGCTGACACTCTCCTCAATAAAGGGCACTGTTTGTTTTTGGACAATTTTCACACCAGTCTATATTTGTCAGGAAAATTAGTGCAAAGAACAGACTGCATAGGAACCTAACCTTACGGTTGAATCGTAAAGGTATACCAGAAAACATCAAGAAAAAAAAATTAGACAAACGTGAATCGATAGCCATGTTCAGAAGAAAACAAGCAAGAATTGGAAAGATAAAAAAGATATAATAATGATTAGTACCATACACGATAACTCTATGGTAGAAATTCAAAAACGGGATAAGACAATACAAAAACCAGCTGTGGTTTTTGCATATAATAAGGATATGGGTGGGGTAGATTTATCGGATAATTTGCTGCATTTCTATTTCCTTGATGGAACACATTTAAAAAAATATTACAAAAAGATATTTTTCCATTTGTTGAATATTACAATAAATGCTAACATTTTATATGTATAAGCAGAGTGGCGGTAAAAAATCGAGACTAAACTTTACTATAGAGCTCGCAGAAGGTCTAATTCGAAAATATGCTAAGCCTGTGGATCAACAGGTTAGACGGTCGAAGGGACCTAACGTGTCTCATTTCATAGGGCATTTTCCAGCTATAATTCCACCCACGTCAAATAAAGAAAGGCCAACCAAAAGATGCCATAATTGTCATGAGAAAAAAATCCGAAAAGAGTCAAGATACTGGTGTTTAGAGTGCAGAACCGGACTTTGTCCAGCACCCTGCTTCGGTATTTACCACACTCAAGAATAAAAACGTTTTTCTTGTTTTAGTTAGTTTTTATAACCTAAAAAAATTTAACCTTTTTTTTGTGTATATATATACAGGGTGAATCACGACCAACGGGATGGAGGTTTATAGCGAAACGGTGAAAGTTTTAAAATATTTTCCACTTTAGTAGTTTGTACATTCACATAGGCTACATTTTAAAATTATTTTGAAATATACAGGATGTTCCAATAAAGTGAGGCGTATCAAAGTTATATTTTTTCTTATGGGACACCCTATATTTTATTGCATTATTTGATTGCCCCTGAAAAATAAAGTACTTCTTCATAATGGTTCCCTATACCTAAATACAGAGGGTTCCGAGTTATGCTGACTTTTTTAAAAATGTGAGCATTTCGAAAAAAATTAATAACTCATTGATACAACAAACTCTAGCAAATTTTCTCTTACATCCCAATAGCTGGACATTTGTTGAATGTATTTCACGATATCTATTCACAGGGTGTTCAGAATTTTCAGTTTAATTATTACATCCTTCAATGGGTAATATCGGGCTTAATTTAAATGGAACACCATGTATTTTGATAATTCACCATGTTCAAAAAAATGTCCTCTTTCGAATGGTACAAGGTACAATACAATACCTAACTTTTCGTGCAATTTACAATTTTCTTAAATTGTATGGTAAATCTACTTTAAAACATTGCAATTCTCTTTAAATTTTAAACTGATGATCTGTAAAAAAAACAGTGAAGTTGCCAATAAATATGCACACTTGTAGTTGTAGAGGTACACTAGCTCATTTTTTACCGATAAGTATTTGAATACATAATAAAACAAAAACACATTTTTAATAAAGCAAATACATAAATACGAGTACTACAAAACGAGCAACAAATTATTCAAAGGAAAAAATGAAAAATAACTATAATAAATGTTCGAAATGCTTGTCATCTTGTGCAATGCAACACGTGATTCTAGCTTCCAACGATTTACCTACATTATTTAATATATCGGGTGTTATAATCGCGAAAGCGTTCGAAACTCTCAGTTTCATATCGCCTGGAGTAGTAATGGGTATAGAATACACAATATTTTTAATTTAACCCCATTCGAAAAAAGCTCAGTCAATTCTGGTGACCTATCTGGCCAATTAAAAGGACTGCCTCTACCTATCCATTTATTTCTGAATTTTCTATTCATGTAGTTCCTAACTGCACGTTAAGAGTGGACAGGAGCTCCGTCCAATTGTAGCCACATTTTCTTTCGGATGCTGAGTGGTAGGTGTTCAACAAGGATCCAGGAGTCTTTTAAAAAAAAAAATCAAAAATTTTCTACCATCTAGGTGTCCGTCAAAAAAATACATGCCGATAACATACTCGCCCACAATACCTCTCCGAACGTTTACACTCCATCGGTGTTGGCGATCAACAGTGCGGAATAAAATAAATGTTTGTTTGCTGTTTCGTAATAATGAAAATTATGTCTATTAACTAACCCATTATTGTGGAAAGTTGATTCGTCAGTAAACAAGACATTATAGAAAAAATCAGGAACTTCTCCAACTTTATCCAAAGTGCATAAACAAAAATTTAAACTTTTATTATAATCCTGTTGTGTCATCTGCTGGTGTAGTTGGATATGATACGGATGGTATCGATTTTTCTTAAGTATTCTACACACTCATTTGACTTATTCCTAATTCACTTGAAATGTTTCTATTACTGGTATTAGGATTTTCCGTAACCGACAGCAGTACATCAAATTCGTTGGCGTTGTCGCCAGTAACTGGTTTAGTTTTGGTCACCTCGTATGCAACGCTACCAGTATCACGAAATCTATGGATCAGTCTTTCGAGAACTTCCTTCTTTGGGTGAATTCTATCAGGGTACTTTTGAGCATAAACTCTAGATGCTAGGAAACAAGTTTCTGAACATTCCCCAATGCAAAGTATCATGTCGACTCTTTCGTTTAAAAGGTACTGCTTCATTTTTTTGTAGCAATAAAATTTAAAACTAATGCAAGATTCAGAGAATTAACAGAGAAATGTTATAAAATGACCTGTCAATAAGTTAGGTACCGATGAGATTAGTATGAATTTTTTGTTTTAAACTCGATTTTCCATACAATTTAGGAAAATTGTAAATTGCACGAAAAGTATAATACCTAGGTATGGGACACCCTTGTACCATTCGAAAGAGGACATTTTTTTAAACATGGTGAATTATCAAAATACAGGGTGTTCCATTTAAATTAAGCCCGATATTACCCATTGAAGAATGCAATAATTGAACTGAAAATTCTGAACACTCTGTGTATAGATATTTAGTACTCAATCGTGAAATACATTTAACAAATGTTCAACTATTAAGATGTAAGAGAAAATTTGCTAGAATTTGTTATATCAATGAGTTATTAATTTTTTTCGAAATGCTCACATTTTAAAAAAAGTCAGCATAACTCGTCACCTTCTGTATTTAGGTATAGGGAATCATTATGAAGAAGTACTTTATTTTTTAAGGGCAATCAAATAATGCAATAAAATATAGGGTGTCCCATAAGAAAAAATATAACTTTGATACGCCACACTTTATAATTTTAAAATGTAGCCTATATGGATGTACAAACTACTAAAGTGAAAAATATTTTAAAACTTTCACCGTTTCGCTATAAACTTCCATCCCGTTGGTCGTGATTCACCCTGTATATGAGTGATTCTCTGGCATTTTGGCATTTCAAGTCCCGGGCGACCTATTACTTCAAATTACGAGTTATTATTAAAAATCTTTCACGAATTTAAACTATACTATCTTTCCAACTGAGTTTCGATTGAAATACGCCGTTCCTTTGTAACAAATGCTCCTTTTATGAAAAAGAATAGGCCAAACATCATTACCGTCACCTGTCCCTACCCACTAAATTCGTTGTTATTTTCCTCAATATCAAACAATAAACATTTTTCAGGCAGGTTTTTTGCTTCCTTATACTCGTAAATAGTATGAAGATTGTATTAAATGTCGAAATTTGTTATTATCTTACGATACTGATTTTCTATTAAATATTGAAAGTGTGTCCAGACTTTTGCACGTCATTACCGTCCCGTCTTCTGCTAAAATGATTTTCGGCAACCAGACGGCGCCCTGCCTTAATGTTACACGTTTTTTAAGATGCTCATCAGCCTTCTTCAGTTGATCTCTGGCAGTCGAAGTGTATGTGTGTTACAGTTGTGCAGTGTGCATCTATGAAAGGTAAGAAAATTGGGATTTTTTACATTTTGGTGTAATTACCGTCCCTATTCCTAAAGCAAAGCTTAGAATTGGTAAACTGCTTCACCAACCTTTATAAGATGTTAAAAATAGTCCAAATTACTATGGTGAATCTCATAAATGCCAGAACATAACCTTAATTCAATTGGCGCGAAATAACAGCTTGAAACGTCATTACCGTCTCCGTCACTACCGTCTCTTTTTGAAGATCTTTCTGCGGGACGGTGATGATTTTAAAGGGACGGCAATGATTCTAAAGGTATGATAATGATTCTAAAGGGATAGTGTAATGAGTGCACCATAATTTTCTATAAATTTTTAGGGTATGATGGAAGACGATAAACTAAAAAAAAGCAAAATTGAAAAATATGAAAGAAGGAGCTCAAAGAAAATGGGAGTTGACTAAGAAACAAAAATATGAGTTGAAGAAAAAAGTCCAAAGAGAAAACTACCACAAAAAAAGTAGAGGGAAAACAGAGGAAATCAAAGGAAGAATTCTCCCAAGAAAATAGTGATAAAAGTGAGATTCTACGATCGGATTTACCAAAGGAAAATACTTTAAGAAGAGAAGTGGGGCTTTATACTGATAAGAATTGCGCAAAAAAGGTAGAAACCCAAGACGGAATATCAAAGCAAGAACCCTACCAAGAAAATAGTAATAGTTGTGAGGCTCTACAATCGATTTTTCCAAAGAAAAATACTTTTAAAATAAAAGTAGCGCTCAAGAAGGCCAATCTACTAGCGCCACCACACAGGCTGATAAGAATTGCGCAAAAAAAGTAAAAGCAAAAAATAGAAAGGCAAGGTAAATAGTGAAGAGCAGCGGAATAAGGCACGTGAAAAAAAGAGGTTGCAGAGAGAAAAAAGGAGACAAAATATAGAAGAGTATAAAACTGTCGACTCGACTTACTTTTTATTATAAGTGGAAAAGTAAGGTGGAAGAAAGAAAAGATGAAAATGGTAAAGAAATAAAAATGAGAATAACAGCCAAGGAAATAATTTCTTTTTCGGTTGAGGATTTAGTTGAGAAAATTGATGACTTACTGCCCAAATTTTTAATTCATGATTATAATATTCATCATCAGTTTCTAAAAACTAAACAATTGCGCCAAATTAGGAAAGCACGCATTGACGATTTATTGAATACGTTACCTTGTTAAGACTAATACTCAATGATATCTGTTTTTAAGGTATCATTTAATTAAAATGTGATTAGAATACTTTGATTAGGTAGGGGAAAGTCGCCTATATTGGACCAAAATTAGAATTTAATTTCTTGTAGGCAGGGTATTTGAGTAATCGCAACCAAATTTCATCTATGGCTTTGACTATCTTTCTACGATCTAAATGTGCGAAAAATCTTCAAAATCTTGAAAACTTACGTGCTGACGTAACATGAAACCAGACAATGCAATCAGTCCAATATAGGCAACTTGTTTCTCAATTTGGACCGTATGATTCCTAAATTGGACCTCACAACAAATAATCTCTTAACAATATGCAGATGTTTATTATTTATAAGTACAAGACAAAATACAAAAATAAAAAATATTCCAGAAACAAATAAGTATAATTCTTAGCTACATCTTATATCTTGTCACTAAAAACAGAAAGTGGAATGAAAAAGTTAACGAATTGGGAAGTTGAACGAAATACCAAATGAAATATGGGCTTGTTGCCGTTTGGTTTGCCCGTGATTTTGTGGGTTTGGCAGTTTCATTTTAACGTCACAATCATCAACAATAGCAAAATCTGGTACAGCCGGAAAGAAAAATGCCGTGTTTAGTTTAGAAGACTTTCGCAGGAAAGAAATTTCGATCACACCTTTTGATGATTTCTCCTGCACAATTTGTCCAGCATAATAGACGTCATTCCTTTTTTCGTCTTGTAAACACACGATGACGTAGTGATTAACTTTCAATTCATTACGAACAAAATCCTTAAAATCATTGGTTCTTATCAAATCATCTTCAAAACCTTCACCACCAGACGATGATCCACTTGCTTCAAATTCCTCAGATATGTCATCGCTCTCCGACAAATCAATGTTTTTCCTGGATCCTTTTATTTTAATGTTATCTGAAATCACTTTTCGTTTCAATTCGTCTATTTTCTTTTGCTGTAATTCCGCTTCTCTTTCAGGATTGCTTTCCAAAATTTGATTGACGAACTGCATTGACAGCTAAAACCAAATCTTCTTCGGACCACTCACCGTATTTGCGTCTATTTGACATACTTATATCTGAAACAAAATAGGCGTTTCTTGGAATACGTACTGAAATAATAACGAAAAATAATATTATTGCGATCGTTTCCCAAATTGGACCGGTCCAACATCGGCTCCCATGAACGGTCCAATTGAGGAAACAACGCCATTTTGTAAGAAATAGCTTTTTTGTGAAAAAAACATTAGAGATAACTATGCCATGTATGCATGAAAAAGTTGCTAACAAGTTTATCTATATCGCAAAATAATTGAATTTACCCTTACCTTCGTCACTTACGAACAATTGCTTATTTGGAATGTGCGAACTATTACTATATGGAATGTAAAATACAACTACCCTCTCTGACTGAATACTTGATAATGACGGACCACGAGGAATCTGTTTGTTATGGATATTTAGAGTAGTACTACAATGTCACACCAGAATAGCAGCACTGACGCAGGTGCATATACGTTAAAGATTGCTGGTCCATTTTGGGAGTCGGTCCAATATAGGCGACTTACCCCTATACATTTTCGTTTTTTTTTTTTGGAGTTCTATTGATTATTTAGATTTTTGATACAGGTTTTTACATTTTCGAATATTTTTTTGGAGTTTTATGTTTTTTTTAGATTTTTTATACAGTTTATTACATGTTTGTTCATGAAATCAGAGATTTTATTTACAACTTACACACTACCTTAATCATTACCGTCCCACAATTGTCATCACCTTCCCCTTCGTCATTACCGTCCTTCTTCACAAAATAAAATATATATATCAAATATAGCTTTCCCGGAATACAATTTGGTGGATTAATATGAAGTAACTATAAGTAACTAGCCATTCCCAATGAAATTTATAATATATCATAAGTTTTTATAAAATAAAAAATAAGATACGATTGTAAATTTCGATTATCCCACATTTTCCTTATTCTTCCAGTCACCATTACAGTAAAGAGAGAGTAATTGGCTTTAGCCTCACATTTTTTCATTATTTTCTCATGCATGGTTATATGTCTGACATACGAAAACACATAATATCAAAGACTTCACACATTTTCATGTAGAAGAACATAAAGGACGGTAGTGATCAATTTCTCAACATGACAAGTTTCTTCCAACTTTATCTCATAACTTTTACAAAATATTTTGTTACCTATCTAGAAACCTGAAACCAATACTATAACCTTTAGGATAAACAAGTTGCAAATCTAATTAAAAAACAATATTTTTTTTTGTCCAGCTTTTTGAAAATGTAAAAATGCCAGAGAATCACTCATATATCGTATCGTATATATCCGCAGGATCTTTTTGTATAATTTAAGATTTATTTTTATAATACTTTATGTTTGTGTTCTAAGAATAGGTTTTTTTTTGTTTGTAAAAATTTATTTAATGTAATAAAACATGTTTTTCAGTAGGTACTTTTTTTTAACTATGAATTTGACGTATATGTTCGCAAGTGGCAATTTTTGTGGTCACCGAAGCGAGCAGTTAAGAGGTTAATAACGTGAAAGTTTATAATAAAAAAGTAGTAATGTGCAAAAACTGCTATGGATATCGTCCAAGAGCCGGCAACGTCAAAGTGGCAAAAGATGTTTGGAATTTGGACAGAATCGTGATATAAGCACTTGTGAAAACGAAAATAAGGTTTGCTTTTTATGCGGTGGGGAACATCTAACGAATGATTTCAAGGGATGTCCGGAATTGATCAGACAGGAACAAATGAAAAAGTATAAAGTCTCAAACAAATTGTTCCTACAAAGATGCCAATAAATTGATACCTGGAAAAAGTTATGCGAAAGCTACCTCTCAAAACTTAAATTCCGAAACCATCAACGATGACAACAACTACACACAAATTACACTTCCATCTACATCTGGACAACAGAATTACTTGAAAACAGTATATTTAGCACAATTCTGACGCTAAAAGACTTGAAAGCCTATTTCCTACCACTCCGGACCCGATATTAGTTACACATAAATCTCTAGTTGCTCCAATAAATTTCCCTCTGAAAAAGGAAGGAATATCATTGAATCCAATATACAGTAGTAATATTAAATGTTCATCCTCTGAGACTGAAGAGCTAACAAAAGCTACTAGAGTTATTTTAGATATTGTTTTGTCGATTATAAAAACGCTCAAAAAAAATCATTTTGATATTCAAGAATCCGAAATTGTACAATTTCAGCTTCAGATTCAACAGATCAATACTTCACCAACCCATTCACTCCACAAGAATTACATTTCGCGCTTAAGAAAAATAATAACATAGGGCTGAGTTCGAAAAGTACGCTCCGAGAGATCATTCTTATTCCATAGTATGACATTTGTGCGATTCGGTTGTCTGGTTCGTTTGATTCCTTTTCGAACTGTGTGTGGTTAAATAACATAACCTAAAAGACGTAAAGTAAACAAAACACAATTATTAATCCAAGATAGAGTATTACGAAAATAATAATTATGAATCAGAAAAAGCGTAAAGTAGTGGCGGCTTTGGCAATTTTGCAATCGACCCAGTTAAATGGACTATTTAACACTGAAAGCGCATCAGAGAGTAGTGAAGATGACGAATTTATTTTAATTATAAACAAAATTAAAAAAGGCAGGAAAAAGCCAGTGAGAATAAGAGGATATTTTGAAAACGTGATTCCTCGTTTTACTCAAAAACAGTTTCAGATGCAGTTCCGATCAACCAGTGATACATTTGAACAACTGCTTCCTTTGTTATTGCCATATTTTAATGCAAAACAGACAGGGCGTCCTTTGGGAAACTATTTTATGGCTTTTAGCAACCCCTGATTCCTTTAGGTTGGTTATTTCATTCTTTTTTAAATTCAAACAAATATTAACTAAAATTCTAGGTCTGTTGGTGACATATTTGATATGAGTAAGGGCTATATTTTTGACGATTTTTCAAGAGTAATAATTGCTCTCAACAAAATAGCTCCCACAATCATAAAGTGGCCCAACAATGAAGAAAAGGATTCTATTAAAATATCCTTTCAAAGGTTTGGTGGTTTAAGAAATGTAATTGGAGCAGTTGATGGAATATATGTACCAATTCGTGCTCCATCACAGGATCCAGAGGTGTATATTACATGAAAATGTAACTATGCCATGACATTGCAAGCAATTGCTATACCATCACTTAAATTCACAGATACGTTTGTTGGATATCCTGGATCTATTTCTGATACAAGGATTTTTCAAAACTCTTATATATATAGGGAAATATCTCAGAATATGAACAATTATTGTGAAGATAGTTATCTACTAGAAGACAAAGCTTTTCCTTTACACTGTTGGATAATTCCCCCATACATTGAGAGAAGGCCACTG
>CAJUYI010006021.1:0-14512 GCA_910591695.1 Galerucella pusilla
ATATTCGAAAAAATATTACAAACGGAACTGATCTCTATGACGCAAATTTATATCATTTATTTATTAATAAAATAAAACGTGTTCTTTTTTAATATCTTGTTTCATTTATAAACCACAAAGCACTTGAAACTCTTTCAAGTCAGAAGTAACAATTTTAGGTTTTTGCCATTTCACCATTTTTAAAGTATCTCCTACTTTAGAAATGCATTAATGGCCAACAACCTGAAATTGTTACTTCTGACTTAGAGTTTCAAAAAAGGATTTTGAAAAAATGAAATGGACAGGAGTTTTGAATTTACCGCCTTTAAAATTGATAGATTTCTGCTTCATTTTCTCTCTTAATATATCATGACAACTACAGATGGCAGCACATTTGATGGAGCCAAGAAATTTATTAGAGTGGGCAGTCTTTTGTAGTGCCAGGAGCTAGCTTCTCGCTGATGTGTCTGGTCAGCTGTAGGAGAAGGTAGAAGCTGATTTTCTTCATATTTTATATTCTTATCAATAAATTACCTTTTGCATTTTTATTTTATTTAGTCTACCTATAAATATTTCGATTTTTATTCGTTAAAAATGTTCTATAGCTTGGTTTATTTCATATTTCTCACCATTGTAGTAGGCCTACAAGTCGTTTCATCGGCCCACTATTTGACAGGTGCGCCACGTTGCCAAATCTAGGATTCCGGCCTTGTATTCTAGGTGGCCATGCATAAGGAGATATAAAATTCTACCTTAATTCTGTGGCTCTTACCAAAACGTAAGTTTTGTGGTTTTAGTAGTTCTGTGGGGGTGAGCCACAAATAACAACATATGGCTTACAACGCAAAATTCTTTGTTTATCAAATTGGTCAAAAATGTGAATGAACATTTATGGACATAGACAAGAAAATGGCAGATACTCTAAATTTCGCGGTTAATAAACAACCTTTTAAAATAATTGAGGTTCCATTGGCAAAGTTTACTGAAGATATCATACCCCATCATCAAAATGTATACCAACAATACAAATCAACTATAAATAACGTAAGTTGTAAAAATCAAAAATATTTACACACTTACCATGTACCAAGGTATAAATATATTTTTAATTTAATCTTTTATTTTTTGATTAATATTTTTGGAATATATTGACAAACACTTTCAGTTACTAGCTTTAAATGATTGTGAACAGCTTGGAAAAGAGATTAAGGAGAAAAAAAGATATGTGAAACAATTAAGATACTTAATGTATGAGTTAGATACATTAAGGACACAAGTGGGAGATGAGGATTTAGATAAATTTGACATGAAAACATTATCATTAAGAAAAGTAATTTTAAATTTAATCACAGGATATACAAGTAAGTTTATGGCAGATTTCTAAAATGAATTGTACTGAACACTGAAACAGCAATTAATAGAGTCATTTGATTATATATGAATATTATAACTATTCAGTATTTGTGTTTTTATATCTTCCTTGTTGTGTATTCATTCTCCTTTTTTTATTCTGGGAAATTAAGCCACCACTTTTTTATATACTTTAATTCAATATTTCGGTAGATGGAATGGATGAAATGTTGAATTAAAAAAAAAGATTGTGGTTTAAATTCCTAAAAAAATAATCCAAGAGAATTGTGCTTTTATATTGTTTGAAATAAATAAATAATCATTTTTAGATTTGGAAAAATCAGTTGATCAAATGATTTCCAGTAATATTGTGGAATATGAAAAAGAAAATTTAGAACCTTTTGAACGGGCTTCCCAAATTCAAATTCAAGGAACACTAGAAGAAGTTGTATTGAAACAAAGAGAAGAAGAATTAGGTAGAGTTGAAAACATCAATAAGGATGTCCAGGATTTACATGAAATTTACAAACATTTGCACGAAATGGCAGAAAATCAGTCAGAATTAGTAAATCACATAGAAAATGATATTGATAATACCCAACAGAATGTTATTGAAGGAACTCGAAATCTATCAAAATCACACAAGTAAGTGTTATAAAGTAAATGTACTCTAAAAATAACACAATGACTCACTAAACTCAATAATATTCTAAGTATGATTTAAATTACATAAGTATGGAACTAGAAATGCAATAAAGTAAATCTCTTTTCCTCTTAGTATGTTAAATTTATGTGACCCTTAACACTTCTTTATCATGGAAGTAAATTCCATCCTAATTGATAGTATTTAATTTGCAGATTAAAAGCAGTTGCTTATCCAGTTACAGGAGCTTTTATAGGTAGCATGATTGGTGGTCCCATCGGACTTGTTGCAGGTCTGAAGATAGGAGGAGCTGCAGCAATAACATGTGCAATAGCTGGCTACACTGGTGGTAGATGGTTTAAAAAGAAACATCTTAATGAAGAACCCAGCGAAGTTGAACAAGTTGTTGCATCACAAGATGAACATATAGGGAAAAAACATATGTGACAGTGCCGTTTATGTTAACTGTATATATATATAAATTTTCACAAAGGACCTTCATTCCTGTAAAAATTTGATGAGATTTGTTTAGCTTAGTTAACATTAAATAAACGGTACATAGTGCCTTTTTTACACTATTGCACAGTGAAGAATAAATCATTTTCAAAATAAAATTATACTCACAATATACAAATTTCAAATTTACTACAGTTGTCAGAAGGATCGATTATATATAATCAATGAATATTCGAATATTTCCAATCGATTAAAAGTCGATTGTTTCCCATCGATTATCAATTGATCAATAATCGATTATTTTGATTGATTAACGATCGATCATTATTAATCAATCTATAATCGATTATCATTAGGTTGTAGAGTAGTAGATGAATGATTTCGTTACAAAATTCTGTCCTCGGTTTTTTTCTTCAATCTATCGATTAATTTAAAATCTTCCCAGCATTTTTTTTAGTTTAAAACATTCGTGCGTAACTGTAAGGTATATCTCCTAATCGATTATCAACAATCGATTATTATACTATTATATTGTCAACCTTTGTGTAAAATTTAAATCCGAGGCATCGATATATGGCGGCATTACAGTTTTCTCCAGCCTATGAATCGCTGCTTCGTAAACACAACGCAGCAACGTAACGGTCAGATCTTTTGCTCAGCGACCCCCGGTCGCTCCAACCTAACGTAAAGAACTAAAGTTCTAAAAAGGACCAATCTTGCAAAAAATTATGGAAATAATAGTAAAAAATGTATCCAAATAAATTCAAGTATATCACCAGCACTGTGAATACCAGCTTGGCATAGAATTTTAATGTAGCATCGGTGGTTCAGTAGTAGAATGCTCGCATGCCACGCGGGCGGCCCGGGTTCGATTCCCGGCCGAAGCATATGAATCTCTGCTTCGTAAACGAGATAGAGAGGCTCAAGGCACGTAACGTTACGGTCAGATCTTTTGCGAATTACCCCTAGTCGCTTCGCTCCAACCTAACGTGAAGAACTAAAGTTCTAAAAATATACAAATCATATATCGCCCCAATTTTTCAATAGACAACCAACTAGGTACTGATTTTAGAAACGAAATCTGAATAGACTTACATAGCTGTTTACTCATCAAGATCATTTGCTCTCTAACATCTATTATTATGTTCATATCTGTTCTTTTGAGTTTTTCATGTACCTGGCTTCCTGGCTAATGTAATATGGTATTTTGTTGATTTAAAATTAGTGAAATGATATGTATGCTGATTCCATCTATGGCTATGTAAAGGTCCCCGGAGGAACCAAAAGGCGCCGGTGCTCGTTTGCAAAATTTTCCGAAGAAAATACAATAATTTGAGATTTCATATTTTCAGAATCGAATTCTCTAAGCTTCTTTTGGGGATGTTCTTGTTCAAATTTTCAAATTGGTGACTATAAATTGTCAAAACTGTCAAAATCACACCATCACTTAAAGGCTTATCAGGGTTCATAGTCATTTTACAAAATAAAATTCCCTGACTTTTCCAGGTTTTCCCTGACCCATAATTTTCACTTTTAGGTATTCACTAAAAAAGTAAGACTGTGGCAAATGAAATTCTTCCTAAGCTTACCCCCTCCTCCCCACACACACTCACACCAAAAAAGTTATTTTCATTCAAACCCATAGTGCACAGGGAAGAAGCATCACGTTTGAAAAACCAATACATAATATATGTCTCATTTTTATTAACAAGATTTAAACAAAAAATCTGAAAGGAATAAACAAACAAAAATATTGACCAATTAAAAAAATATAACATAAAAACAAAGAGTTATACAAAAAAATAAATAAAACTTCAGAACAAAAAACCCCAAATTCGCATCACAAAATCTGCAGGGTAACAACAAATTATTCCCCGCAGATTGGCCAATACATTAGAAAAATTAGGTAACGATAGTACTTAACGTTTGTCTTAGGTCATTAATTTCAGTGTTTATTAAAGACAAGCTAGTATTTGATTCGTTTCCGATTTTTCTCTATTTAATTTCCAAATTATAGATTTTATTCTCAGCTTCCCTTTTTCTTTTTCTAACTAGGTTATTTTTATTTTATTTTGCGAGAAAGTCTTTATATGTTCTGTGAGTCATTTTTTTATTGTAGCTGTAGTTTTTAGCACCTCCTAAAAAATGTTCATTCATTTGCAAGTTTTTTAAATTAACAGAAACTTTTTTCTGCTTGCCTACTCGTTATTATGTTTATCGTAAAGGTATTGAATTAATTTATTTGCATTTTGTACAGAATCCATGAATATTCTTGGGTCAAAACAGGTAATATACTTTGCCAAATTATATTTTATGCATTTTTTACTGCTGCTACAAGAAATTTTTGACATTCTTTCCAAAATCTTACTAGTTCTACTTCAGAAACCTTTAGTATCATGTACGAGTATCTCTCTTTATTCCACAGGTATAAAAAATAATAAAAGAATGGTTAAAGTTTATGGGGAACGATCAATAATTTTATCTAAACTTGAAAGGGAAAGATCAATAATTATTTTTTCTACTTGCGTGTGGAAAAGTTCACTTTTCCGCACTCATTTTAGTTTAGAAAGTGCCACATTTCAACACTAGTGCGGAAAAGTGAAAATATCAAAAATAAAGTATACACATTTGTCACAAAGTAACTTCTATATTGATAATACCAAATTTAGGGGAACGCGTCACCCCGAATTATATACAGGCCACAGTTTTCGGCTACCATATTGGCAGATAGTGGAGAAGGTATTACCAGTATAAAAAGATTGGGAGGTTGGAAATCGACAGCCTTAGCTGAAGGGTATTTAGAATAATCAACGGAAATGCGGGAAAAAATGTCTAGCAAAATATTATCCACCGACAAAGTACATGTTCCTCACGCTCTTAGAAAAAATAGCGTTCCTAACTCGTGCGGAAAAGTGGAACTTTCCGCACTTGTTAGGAAATATACTATTCCAGGTAGGGGAAAAATTTCCCTGACATTTTTGGTTGTTTCTGTTGAAAATGATGTTTTCCCTGACTTTTCCCTGACCATCTTTAGATTCCCTGACTTTTCCAGGTTCTCCAGGTTTTCCAGGTCGCTATGAACCCTGCTTATATCTTTTTTATAACAATCTAAAACTTGGCCAAAATACCTTATTCGGAAGACCAGGGTCCAAGTTATATTTCAACTCCTAATTCTATAATTCTACTGCCTTCTTGTAGATTTGTTGTTTACGAAATGAAATGACCATAGAGAAATATAATATAATTTTATTTTGTCTATGGAAATGACCTAAATTTTGTTGCAAGTCAAGGGTGCCAACTGTTTTCAGGTTCAGGGTCCTTCAAGTTCGATGGTAGCACCCATAGACAAAATAAAAAAGATTTCTCTATGGTAGCACCGTTGAAAAAAAAAAGAAGAAAAATATAACCTATGACCTAAGTTTTAAAACAATCTATTGAAAATACTTCTGATTATTATAATGCTGAAGCGAATTATAAGAACATCTTATATAAATATTAGAAAAATATGTACTACAACTACGACTCGACAAGTACAAGAAGACATTGGTAAAGTGTGAAATATTTATGAAAAAATTAGGAATTACTTTTATTATATTTTAGCCTCTCAGCCACTGATGAGAGATCAAGTACTGAAACATCCCGATTACTTTAATGTGCATAATTTATTCACAGTAAAAGATTTATTTGATGCAAGAGTACATTATGGTCATAAAGAAGGCTCATTAAATGAAAGAATGCTTCCATACATATATGGTAGTAGGTTGGGACATATTATTTTTGATTTGGATCAAACTGCACAATATTTAAGGAAAGCTCTCAATGTGACAGCACATATAGCATACAGAGATGGCATTATTTTATTCTTCCAACGAGGTGCACAACATGTACATTTAGTTGAAAAGACAGCCCAGGAATGTGAAGAATTTGCACACACAAGGTTTTGGAGAGGAGGAATATTCACTAATTCCACCAAACAGTTTGGATCAGTTACTAGATTACCAGATTTGTGTATATTTATAAATACTCTTAATAATGTATTGATTCAGCATACTGCTGTCAAGGATTCTGCAAAAATGTTGATTGCAACTATAGGCATTGTTGATTCAAACTGTAATCCTAATCTTGTTACCTATCCTGTACCTGGAAATGATGATTCTGCTGCCTCTGTTGAACTTTATTGTAAATTATTTAAGAATGCTATTCTGAGAGGAAAACAAAAAAGGAAGGAACACATAGAACAAAATATTTATTAAGCTGTAATTTAATAGATGTAAATATAACTTAAATTTTGCAAATTTTCCTTTTAAATACATTTTTATACTTACTGCATCTCTTAATCTAATTAGTGTCACATTTAAAAAATCAAGTTATTTTGAGGTGTCAATTAAGTCGAACCGCACAAGAAGTGTGGAAGACCACACAGATCAAACAAATACCAAAGAACAAGACAGCTATTTGCGTAAACTACCGAGGAGAATACCTGGCAAGCTACAGAGGATGCCCACAGGCCCCCAAACAAGGGAAATACCAACAAAGTCAGGAGTCAGCTATGCCCAAGCTGCAACATCAGTAAGACGACAAAAACACCGATGAAACAATAGATGCTCGAGGAGGTGACACGTCTATCAGTTCAGCTAATGGTTTAAAGTCGCTTGTACGAAATTTCAAGGAAAAAAACGATTTCAACTAGGTCAGCAAATACAAATGGATCTACTTTATACAGTCGTGTTAACCCGTAATTCGACGGCTCTAAGGATTCGCCCTTTGACTTGTGTAGAATATTTCAAGGGATATGGGAATGGAAGCTGGAGGGGAAAATATAGATTTAGTGTGCAAAGGGTATATAACCAACAAAATTAACTTACAGGGTGCTACCGGTAACCAAAACCCATCTATTATATTAAATAAGTAAATGTGTAGTTTTTTTCCTGTTATAAACAATAAATTTAAACACAAAACTATAAACTACTCCAACACTATTAAATTAAATATTAGGTGAACATAACAGCATTAAGTGAAATGTACATATTCCCAAAGTGCTAAGCCTCTAATTCTACATCCTCCACCTTCAGTCTTTATGTTCCTATAAAAAAAATAAATACATTTTATGGGTCAATACATCACGAAGAAAAATAGTATTAAGAGATTAACAAAATAATATTTACAGCATGGTAGAGTGGGGTAAGTGTGAACATACCATTCAAAATTATTGAGATTGGTAGAAATGTGGCGCCATTGCGTATAGAGAGGAATACACTCATGACGTAACCGTGGAGCAGTGTTGCCAGCAGCTTCTGATTTTTCGTACTAAATTTTGTTGAATTTCGTAATAGGTTAGGACTTGTTCGTAATAGATAGAAGTTTTCTGTATGTGGTGCAAACGGTTAATAGATGTCGCTAAAGCTGAACATGTTTACTGTTGACATTTTCTTGAAATCAAAATTTCCAAAGGAAATAAAACTTTTATTGCATAGAAAAAAATATACGAAACAACAAAAAAACGAACAGAAATTGTAAAAATAATATCTAATTGAGAAAAACTTCTAATAAAAATACTCTTGGAAAAAATGTGAAGCTATGAAGAGATAATAGTCGTGACCATATCTATGGTCAGACATCAAAAGTCATAGAGGAGGTTTGATTTGTCTATGTCAAAAGTCGAACGCCGAATTTCATTGCACTGCGCCAATAGTGCCAGTGCAAGGAGCCAAGGAGTAAAGCCAATGCCAACAGCGGGGTAAAGGCAAAATTACAGCGGTTATGTCTGAGATTTTTGTTTTCGATTTTTTGTTCTCTGACCAAAATCATAAAACGTAATAAATTGCAAAGCGGCGTAATAGCGTAATAAATCAATTCATTTCGTACTAGATCTATTACGAACGTAATAGTGCTGGCAACGCTGCCGTGGAGTGCACAAACGGCAGTTTTGTTCATAACCTACACTTCACCACGTCAAAAATATCATAACTTTTGCTTATTTATATATATGTGTAGACAAAATTGACCTGTTTGAGCTTTTTTCTCAAGATATAAAAATAGAGTAGTTAATAAGGGGGGGGGGCAACACTTATTCCACCGCACCGTATATAATTTTCTATTGTAATTTATTTTTAATTAATATTATCTAATGAACCCCATAAGCCAGGTATGGGCAACCTTTGACATGTTGTGGGCCAAACTTTAGTGTGCAAATACGTTCGCGGGCCGCATTTAATAGTAGTACATTTTAAAGTAGTGTTGTAGTGCTCATAATTCTTTGCGATAGATATCAGACATGAAATAATACGACAATGTAATTATAATATCAATTTATTGAAATAACAAAATGAAATAATAACATTATAATCAAATTGTTAAATTTGGAATTGTTACAAACTACGAAAGTTAAATAGCGATACCGAAACCAATGAGACACTTGAGCTTGAACTTGGGAAACTAATCCATCGATGTTTGGATTAATTCCACTGATACAAAGACGTAAATAATTTTCCAAATTATCTTCAGTCATCCTTGTACGATGTTTCGATTTATTAACTTTCATCAGTGAAAAGAACTGTTCGCATTTATAAGTACTGCCAAACGCACAAATCAATCTTCTTGTGAATTTTCTAAGCTGCAGAAAATGGTCTTCTTCGAGGTATTTTTTGTGAAAATCACACAACTCCACGTCTTCAAATTTAGATTTTAGGAGTGAGTTTTCTTGAATCTCGATCAACTCTATTTGCAAGTGTATTGGAGCATTTTGTACATTAGTTTTTGTTGGAGTAGCAAATAAATTGAAACAGTCTTCCATGTTTCTGAAATCGCTAAATCTGTTTCAAATTCATTTTTCTTTTCAGGACACAAAACACTGCAAACTTCTAACATACACTCCTTGATAAATTCGCCTTCGGAAAATGGTTTTAATGACTTTGCCAATTTAGAACTAATTATAAAACTAGCTTTCACAACATTACCAAGTAGTGTTCTTTGTTTATGAAACATTTGCTGCTGCTTTTCCAAATTTGCAGTAAGCTTCTGGATTTTGTCTTTTCTTATTTGTCCTGTCAGTGAGTGCAGCGTAGGATGCTTAGTTGAGTAATGCCTCTTTATATTGAATTCTTTCATCACTGAAATGGATTCATTACACAGCAAACAAATAGGCTTACCATTGAGCAGGATAAAAAAGAATTCTTCAGTCCATTTTTCTTGAAACTGGCGACCCTCTGCATCTACTTTTCGTTTCTTTCCACCAGACATCATTTTCGTATACAATCTATACAAAATATAATTAGTAAGCACTCAAGATGCACACAAAGTCACAAAGCAAATTGGCGGCACTAGCAGTTCGCTAGGATATCGCTCGTCGAAGTTACCACCCCGGTAGCTCAAGTAGAACTGAACTAAAGTTCAGGCCATCCACCCGGCAAAATGAAGGCGGCAAACATCGAAGGCTTTGATGTTTGCCGCCTCACTCTTTGATGATCGCCGACACAGGTTTTTATTTTGCAATATGATAAAAAATTCTCAGTGTAACGTCTACAATCCGACGCCTACAATCCAATAAAAGTTTCATCGTTTCATCGTTTGCATCGTGGTTTCTTAAAACCACACCATTTTTTTTTAAATTAGGTTTTTAAAAATGTCCCGCGGGCCGGCTATTGCCCACCCATGCCATAAGCAAATGAAAAATACTATAAATTAATCCTTTCAGGATTTCAACTATTAAAAATAGAGGTCACATTTACCCCACCATACCTTATTTTAAATAATTTATACCTGATATTCGTCTCTACCATCTCTTAATTTAAATGCTTTTTCTGGACCTACGATCTTAAGACCCCTGAAAAATAGATATAGATACATTCAACAAGTTCTACAACTTTAAACATGGACAGTTGTGCTGTCCTTAGTGAAAGTAGTTCATTTGTATTATATGTAATGCAGCTGCACGGAAAAGCATCTAGCTTTTACTGACTAGAAACCGAACAATCCGATTTATTAGAGTATTGCAACTCTAATCGTCTCGAAGCCATTCAAAGATGGGCTACGACGTCGTGCTCTGTAGGAAGGACGACTAAGCTCATCAATCACCCAAGATTGACGACCCGATGAATTCGTAGACATTTCTATCATATAAAGAGCAATTAACAATATATTTGATACCGATCTTTCTTGCTTGTTTCTACTGAACAATAATTGCAGAGTTCGTGGACATTCTTGTTAGTTTATGGAACAACACATAGCAGTTGTGTCAAATCGGATATTTGACATTTGGAAATTTCTGTGATAGTCGCCCTGATGAATCTGATGACAAACAATCGTCCTTTGCACAAAACGTGGTTGTTAATGGTTATTTTGATCGTGTTTGAGTTTATTTAATTTTGATTTGATACATTGTTTTAATTGCTTAAATATTTGAAAAGCTATTTCTGTCTGTTTCTAATAAAAAGGATCATTAAATCAATGCAAAACAATCAATTATTATAAATCTAAAATCTATCCAAATAACTGTTTAACTTCAGGGCGACTGTCATTAGTGTCAACTTGCCAGTTGACATAAACACTATTATTATTTATATCTATATGTATAGTTGGGCGACGACCCAGCACTGTAGTGGAACGCGTTTGATGCGATAATTACAGTCAAGCAAGGTCGGACATGGTTAGTACTTGGATGGGTGACGACCATGCCAGGGAAAACCATCGTATAGGGCTCGTACAGCCTGCAGCGGACTAGCATATCACAGCTCGCAGGCATTATACCAATGAGCACGAGGTATAATGTAGATATGCCGTCTTTCGGAGGAGACGTAAAACCGAGGTCCCGAGTCCATGGATGTTGGGCTCGTTAAAGAACGCTACCACTGGTTGGAGCACTAGTGGGTTCGCCAAAATTTCCGGTTAGGAGTAGAGTGCTCCCGGCATCGGTGATTAGCCTCAGTCGCAGAAATAGACCGACGTTAATAACAGAATAAAAAAAATATATATGTATAGTTTGGCAAGTTTACCTGAAACTACGGAGCATCGGTAAGAGGCGAGGAAACATGGCGCCTATCTGACATAAACGTGCAAATGGCGTACGGTACCTATTTTACCAAGTAAAACTGAAAATACAAATGTCACTGACAATACCAACGCCACTGGATAAATCAATATGAATCAATTGACGAATTGAGAGAGAAGAACACACGTGGGCGCCTGCCAATAAGAAGTCAGCTGGTCAGGCCTTTCGATAAAGTGAGAGAGAAGAACACACGCGGGTGCCTGCCAATAAGAAGTCAGCTGGTCAGGCCTTTCGATAAAAATCATCAATTATGTAACTCGGAGGGTGTGGTATCTAATTATGGTTTTCGCACAATGCTGCCAGAGCTTGGAGGAGCCCAAAGCAAATTTGGAAGTGTTCATCTTTTAATATTCATAAATTGGAAAAATAATGTTAATAGACAAAATCCAAGGAAAAAAGCACATTAAAGTGTTAACGTTCAATCATATTGTTAATAATAAAAAGTCCCTTTTCTAATTATTATCACTACATACTTAGCACTTTAGCTTTTTCATAGTTAAACGTGGCAATATCGAATGTTTTCTACTGCATTCCTTTCACGGCTTCAGATAAACTTTCCAACGTATAAATTGAACATTTTTACTTTTTGTACTGATCAGAAATTGCATATCGAGAGCTATAAATAATAATAATAATAACTATATTTTAGGGATGTAGGTAACTTACCAATAAAAAAGAAAAGGGCTGTAAACCGATAGATAGGTTATAAGTACAATGGGAAAAATTGCCATCCATGATTCTCTCGTTTTATTGGCTAAAGCTACTGCGTTTAAATAACCACATCTTTCAGCAGTCATTCGTTTATCCGTCGGTTGTACAGAAGAATTCAGTTTCTAAACACAAAAAGAGTAAGTAATTGGGCTGCATAAATATTAAATTTTTCAGTTCTGCACTACTTCTACACCCATGTATCACTAGAGAAATATATTCTTTTTACAGGTAGTTGTGACAAAAAAAACGTTTAGGTATAGTATACATTATTTCTCAGGTGTCAGACGAGTCATTCGGGAAATAAAAATTGCATATCTAATAGTAGAATTAGGTATCGCCTCTGGAGAATAAGGAGCAGAAGAGGAAACAGAAGGAGAAAGGAAGGGAGAAAGTGGAGAGTGGTAAAGAGGAAGAGAGGGAGAGTGTAGAGAGATTGAAGGAGATGGTAAGGCGACTGGAGAAGAGGTTGAAAAGGCTGGAAGAGCAGAAGTCGGTGGCTGAGGGGCGGGTCAGGGAATTAGAGATGTTGAGGAGAGAAGGTAGGAAGGAGAGAATGCAAACACGATGGGAGGAGGGGAAAAGAGACTGGGATGGATGGAAGGAGATTAGAGATAAGGACTGGGAAGATGAAAAGAGGGAGGGAATAGAGGTGAAGGTGGGAAATCCAATGTTAGGGGATGAAAAGATAAAAGTGGTATGGGTGACTAAGAAAGACAGTGCAATGGAGAAGGGGATACAGATGTTTAGGGATAGGTACCCGATGCTAGTTGAAAATGAGAGGAAATGGAGTGGGTTAAGGAGGTACGCACTACGGAAAGAAAATGTACAAGGGTGAACGCGGAGAAGTTGATCTGTCGGATAGAGGGTGATTGTAGGGATGAGAAGAAAGTGTTTGATACGATGAGTCGACTGTTTGAGGAAGTGGGGAGCAAGGTCAGCGTTGGGCTACACAGGCTTGAGCATGTGGAGATGGATGTGCTGAGGAAGATGATCGCGTGGGTGAGAGCAGATGGGACGAAGGTGGCAATTTATACAGATAGGAAAAGGAGTTCTGGAATGAGGCAGTAATCCTGAAGGATATTGGACAAGTCATCAGGAGGGGATAGAAAGGATTAAGAAGGGTTTGAGAGAGATAGAAGGAAAGTGGGTGGATAGACTTGTATGTATGTATGTGATTTTTGGGGTGACATTCACTGAGACCTAAAAGATCTATTGTGCCCCCCTACTTCTACTCAGTTTCTGAGGAGAGTCTCAGAAACTGGTAGTTCCTTTAGTCCTATTTCCCGGAGGAATTTTAGGATGTCTGCAGGCTTCAACTTAGGCAAATGTTCCTCTTCTATCCAGTAATCTCCCAGGTGCTGTGCTCTAGGATTCTGGAGTGCTGTGCAGTTGGAAAGTATGTGGATGGAGGTTTCTTCTTCCATTCCACAAAATCTGCATTCTTCTTCCTCCACTATTTTGAGCTTTTTCAGGTGCCCATTCAGACGACAATGTCCTGTTAGGATCTCTGTCAAAACTCTTAGCGCAGTTTTACTTTGACTTATGCATTCTTTTGATCTCAACAGGATGTAGTCACCCAGAAGAGTCTTTGATTGTATAAGCCCTACTAGATCTTTCCAATGGTCAGATCTTCTCTTTTTCTCGGCTTTACTTATTTCTTCCAATATTACCTTGGGGCTGATTCCGCAAAAGGGTTCGGGCCCCCAGAAAGGTATTTCAGTCCCCCTCTTTGCTAGTTCATCTGCTATTTCATTTCCTTCTATTCCAGTGTGTCCTGGAATCCATAGTAAGGTGGATAGACTTAGAGTCTCAAGGAACAGGGAGCTGGTAATAGAGGCAAAGAAAGGGGTTGAGGTCAGGGGAATTCTGAGGGATGTGGAAAGGGTAACAGGAGCTAGAGCGGTGGAAGCGGGAAGGGCAACAAAAACCATTAAGATGGTGGGGATAGATCCGTGGAGTGAAGTGAAGTGGTGAGGAAGAAAATAGAGGAATTGATTGGGGAAGGGACAAGGGTGATGAAAGTGGTGAAAGAGAGGAACGGCATGAAAATGGCGGTGGTGAGGATGGAATGTGAGAAAGCGGAAGTTTTACTAGGAAAACGGGAGATTAAGCTGGACCTAAATAGGGTGAATATTATAGAGGGGAAAGAGAAGGGCAGATGTTTTGGATGTGGAATGAAGGGCCACCAGGTAGCCGGATGTAAGACAAGGAGAGTGGAGAAGATTACGGAATGCAGGCTATGTAAGAGAGTGGTGCACATGGCCAGAGACTGTCGGCAAGCCTTCCTTTGTAGGGTAGATTGTAGTAGGGGACGGAAGGGAGTTGAT
>CAJUYI010006022.1:0-14507 GCA_910591695.1 Galerucella pusilla
CACAATGATTTTTGGGTTGTTTTTGACACTCTTGTCAGGAAAATTCTAGGAGAGGACGTCTAAGTCCATGTTGGGGCGCACCAGGTGTGCGGGGGGTGTTCGCCGATGCCATATTTGAATTCAGCGACTCAAAAAACCCCCGGGCGCCAAGTGTTTCTCCTTCCCCGCACGAATTCTGGGAGTGTTCCACGGAGATGACGTTCGTCGGCGTTCCTGAGCCCCAGGTGGTCAGTGTGTCAATTTTAACATCAAAATCGTGATCAGCGACCTCGAAAACCCCCGAGTACACATTCTGGGCCAGTTCTGACTCTTTCTTACAAAGTTATTAAGTTGTCCGAAGGGCGTCTCAAAAAATGCATTTTTCGAATGCATTCTTGGCTGCAACAATGCAATTTCTGATTTTGGACAAATGAAAACTAGGTAACTTTTTTACAAATAATTTTTGCACGCGAATGCTGAAAACCGCATTCCGATCGGTGCTGCCCGAAAAAAAAATTTTTTTTCGCGTATAATGACGCGACAAGCTGAAGATAAGAAGTAGCACAATAATGAACAGTTGACATAAATAAGCAGTCAAATTTAGGTCAAAGTAAAAAATATAATACTTCGTGAGATATATTTGGCTGATCTACGTATCAATCAACCTGAATAAATGTAAATTTTCAAATTAAAAATTCATGTCTCTTGGGTATTATCAGGTTGCTGTTTTTCTTAATTCAAATTAATTATACACTTTGGAAAAATTAAAAAATAACACAAAGAAAGTCCTAAATCTCCAAGCTATTAATCATCAACGCACACTTTTGTATTTGTTTCACTCCAATTTTGTATTCAGGAAATAAATTAAAAACAGCAAGATCCCTGCGAAAAAAAGGAAGATTATAAAAGGCCAACGGAGAGTTTTAAAATCGAGATATTTCAGAATACTCAATGATAAGACTTTGAACTTTAATACGATTTATGAAAGAAAAATCTCTTTCTCCATTTTTTGTTGATTTACCAAGGAAGCTGGAAAATAAATTTCCATTCTCAAATTATGCTGCTCCAATAAATTCGTGTGATCCCGTTAACAACGTAGAGATGAAACTGTTCACTAAATTCAAAATATTGTAAAATATCAATATCTCATATACCTAGAGGTTTTTGAAGGATCACGATTTCCTTAGTTCTCATGGAGTAACACTTTCACGACTTATTGATGTGTGTAAGTGTCACACTTTGTGTAACCAGTTACAGATAAAATATGCTAAAAAGGAAGAACAAGTATGGAGGAACGAAAACCAAGACCAATACCAAGGCTGAATACTTGAGCAAATCCATGTCCAAATACGTGAGTCGGAACTGAAAATTCTCACTTTCATATTTGAGTTAAAATTTTTCCGACAGCTTTTCATAGAACAATAAAAATTAATTATGGTTGAAAAAAACTGAAAATACGCAGTTCTACTTCGAATAAATTGAAACTTTTTTCAGCAAATATAGTGTTGATATCGAAAAAAGTCGTGGACGATCATTAAGTTTGAATCCTCCATCTGAAGGCCTTATTGAAATGTGAGGATTTGGTGAAGTGAGAAGAAAGGGGTTAACGAATGACAGATGCCTGTATCTTAAAAATGTGTCCCCAAATCGACATGTTTCCTTATTTCCTTGAAATCTAATGAATACTGCCATATATCGGGGTGGAGTGTTTTTTGTGGCCCACTCTGTATAGATTAAGTATACTATTTATTGTGTTATATGCATGCATGTCCAATACACCTTTGTAATCTGGTCACAAAGAAAACCAAAATAAATATCAACAAATTAGAAGTCAGTCGTTGATTTACAGACATAATAATTGATAATGTATCTAATATATTCAAAGGAGGTGCGTCTGTTGCATTCAAGTATTGCCCTTATTTTCTTACACCCAAAAGCTTCTGCCCCGAGGTTTGGTACTTCCAAAATAATAGGATAAGATATTTTTGGCACATTAATCATCTACTCCATCGTTCCGAGTCAAATCTCGTAATATTCTAGAAAGAGCTGTGAGAGCTTTCACCTCTATGGAGAATATACAATCGAACAGGTCTATTTTCAATTCAACTTTAATAGGTGCATCTTGTTCTTCATAGTATAAGTCAAATATTGTACATTCACGATTTTCAGAGATCCATGCAATTTTCCATTGAAGCTTATCTTTTATTCAAGACACTTGCTGGAAAAATTAAGCGGCTAATTCTGAATAATACACTAAACTATTTGTTTGCAAAATTGCCCAATGGAGAGACGAAGAAGTTTTTCCTATTTTATCCAAAATATTAACAACTTTGGTTACTAAGTTTTCAAGCATTTAAATTTGTAATGGGGAAAGAGAAATTCAAATTTTAAATCGGAACTATTTCTAAAGAAATATTCCGGAAAGTTAATTTTGCCAAATTGATTAAGCAATACAACTTTTGATTGCACCAAGTAGCTCCGGAAGCAACTCTACAAATTCTTTTAATTTCTGATTTCCCTAATGTAATTTTAACGTGTTTCCCAAGTTTTTTCGAACATCAGGTCAATTACTTCAGTGAAGTTTCTACAACATACATTAAACATTTACTGCGGAGCTTGAGTAAATTGTAGAAATTATTAAACAAGACCCTTAAAAGCACTTGTACGCTCAAGGACAAGAGTTTTTCGCGGGGAAACAATAACGAGTGGAATTTGACAAGAAAAACAACTGTCGGGGACTTATTAATTCCATTATTCACTTTTTGTAACAGTGACAGCATTTACATGTTGTTACACAAAATTTTTTATACGGTTGCATAATGGACAAGAAAAATGAAGTATTTCATGCTTTTTTATTCCTTCACTCAATAGTTTGGTGACTAAATTTCTCATTTTTTATCCCACTCGTTCTGTATTCATAACATAAGAACTTGATTAGAAATCTTGGAAAATTCAGATGAAATTTATTGAAATCCCGAACAAAAAAATTATATCATCGGTTTGTCACGTTCGTAGTCAAAATGAAAGTCAAATCAATGCTGCAATTCCATGTTAGGTTCTCGTACGATCGTGGAATCGTGGGTTCGTAGCTGAAGAGTTTACCGTAAGTAAGCGGCATACAAATTTACAAAATGCAATTCTATGACGACCCATCGTAAGTGCTTGTTATGCAGCTCACTTCAGTCTCACCTCTGATTTATAGATTTCGTAACGTGACGTGGGGTAGTAGTTTACGTTTTGCAAGCATTATGCCGAGGCCACACAGAGCACTAGCTAGATAAGCTATAGACGCTAGGGACGCTAAGTATCCGATGTTCGCTAAGTTCAGCGGCCACACGGAAAGCTACATACTTTTACTTTCTACAATGAGCTGCTTTTATTGTTATCGTTGTGTAAAAGTGAACGTAGAAGAAAATGGGTCCACGAAGTGAGCAAAATGAAAAATGATTCCGGTAAATCTCATTATCTCATAGTTCAGTTGCGAGAAGATTTATTTTTATAAGATTCCAGGCTTTTGTTCCACAGACAATCATGCTTCCGCACTTCTGCAATTAACAGTTCGAGGAACGATATTTCCCTTCGACAGATCACATTGAAGCAAAAATTACCGCGGCAGCCCTTGGCGACGTGGGATCGCGAACATAGCGGACATAGCGTACCAGTGTCGGTGTGGCCAGGTACGTGTAAAATACCGATGGCTTATTTTGCATCGCGAACAAAGCGAACATAGCGTACGTAGCGCTCTGTGTGGCCCCGGCATCACCACAAAACGACAAGAATATAAATTGTGGTTTTTCACTACCAGCATTGAAGTTGACAATTATTGCGTACTGGCAAGTTGAATTTCTCTATTTTGGGTTAATTATTTTCTCTAATATCAACCTAGCTCGATAATGGAGGAATTTTAATATATTAAGAATCCAGGGATAGCAGTTCAACAAAAACTTGTGCAACATACTTTTGTATACCCAGGAGATTCTCTTAAATATATTTGCTGCTGGAAATAAGCTAACAAGATAATATTATTTGAATAAAAATGCCATTAGTTCAAAATTCAAGCTAAACCAAAAATTACTGATAACATGAGGAATGCGTTCATAATGTATGGATTAGGTAAGGAGCGAAACCAGACAACGTACTTGTCAGTCAGACGGCGGGGTAAACGCTTCTCGTTTCCGAACGCTCAGGTGTGAAGTGTAGAATAGTATATTGAGTATCAGGTGTCAAAAACGTTACTTTAGCCACCAGTTTTCTAAGACCTTATGAGACCAGTGCCTAAAGATATTTTTGACACTATACTTTTTCTACACCCGCAGGAGCAGAATAGTATATCAGAGACCAAGGTGGGAAGAGTTTTATTATTGTCGAGAGGTTAGCTATTATCTCGAGACAGGAGTGAAATTTTCCACCGAGGTTTGTATACTACTTATTAATGACCATCCTATCCCGATCAAAATTAATAAGTCTTTGTTCCGTTCTGAACACACCTAAAATATTACATTCGACAACTACTGTCACCAATATAAATAAATGTAAGATATTAAGTTCGCGAATAATAGATCAAGAATAATGTCCTCCGATGAAGAATTGATGGATTGTAACCCCTCCAGGAATATGTATTGTAATATTTATCAATGTGTTATATTTTTGAATATTAAAAATATTCATCTAAAATGGATTTATGATCACATCATTTTAGAGGATGGGTAGTCAGGGCGGGAAGTGATCGATGGGGTCAGGAAGTGATCGATGAGGCTGAGAGTCAGGGCGGGAAGTAGAGGTTGGTAATATGACACTTTCTAACTAACCTTCAATGACGTTAGTAATGACAGCATTACATATATGGTTGTGAACATAATTACCTACCCATATTTATTTTCGGTAAGGGTAAGATTATTATTTTTATGTCTTGAAAAGAAAACAAAACTGGAAAATAATATCTCCATTTTCCAGGGAGTCCTATGTATTTACATACTGTTGGTTCTGAAAAAAACAGTTATAATTTTTTCACATTTCTGCTATTACAGCTATAATAATCCCCAATATACCAACAAAACAGCGTCAAATTAGAGGTAAACTCGACCTTAAATAATATTTTCATCTCCATTATACCGGCGAATTCGCTAGCGTGGTTAAGGTGAGACCGAAAATTATTTGTAGATCAGCAACAATGGAAAGAGCTCCTTTGTTATGGCTTTTGTAAGTTATGACCAGCTCTAGATTGTCCTATTCCAGTATTATTTACTCAGTGTAAAACATCTCTAGTATACCTTTGTAGCAGAGTCAGACCGTGAGAGGGTTTGTAATTTGAATATGAAATATTTTTATCAGTGCCGTCAAATGATCTGTTCACAGAGACACAATCTTTACACGATTCCAAGTGTCATTAATTTTGAAATTGTGGTCAAAACATTTTTGTACATTTCCTGGAAGCCTCATATTTTATTTTTTTTGTGTAGTACAACGCATATAATATTCAAAAAAATGTGTCTAAGCAAGAATTGTGAATGAATCAATGACTCCGTGTCAAACCTCATTTTTAAATTGTTCGTATTTGGTAACCTTGGAGTACCTACCTGTAAGGGTATATACTATACATATTATCAGTGATAATATTGTATGAGAACTTCAAAAAAATCAGGTTAAACATCGTTTGCATAATTACAAAGAGTGTCAGTTTGACAGTTTAAATAATCCGACTGCGAAGCGGGACGATTATTCTGTCAAACTGACACGATTTGTAATGCAGGACGTTCGAGATGTATAACCGTATTTATTTCGAAGTACCGGGTGGCCAACTAAAAACGGCCGTCGGCCATATCTCAAGAGTGGATTGTAGCACAGGGTCGGAAAAAAAAAATTATGACAAAATTGGCCTCAAAAACACCTGGAAAGTATTTTCAGAATTGTATGTCCACTGCTAGAGGGCGTATTTGACAGTTAAAATTTCAAGATGCAAATTTTTCATAAATCTACTCAATTAGGGAGCATATTGAATATTATAATCAAGTTCCTCGACAAGTTCTGTATATTTTTAATATGACAAGCTTGAGTCTCTATCTTCAAATAAGGGGTGGGGGAGAGTGGGAACCTTGTTACGAAGAAACGTCTGTAATTCCGGTTCTGCTTGACAGATTTCGATAAACTTGATGTTGTTTAAAAGAGATTTTGTCGAAAAATCGAAAATTTGTGGATATGAAGCAATGTGATCAATAACATAGATGCTAGAGGGCGCTGTTTTATTTTTCTTGAATACTGTGTTTTCTCGTAACAATTTTGAATCGAAGCATACAAATTGAAGGAGGCCTTCGAAAAGTACACTGAAAATCAATGCACTAGTGCTTAATTGAGCATTTGAAGCATGTATTTGAATTAGTCAGTTTCTTGCTGATATTCTCTTGCTTACTTGAAGAATGGTAGAAAAAACTTTATCTCCATTGCTCTCCATGTTAATGATTTTAGCTTTGACCACATTTATCTCTAGTTAGATAGGATCAATAGGCTTGAAAATCTTTTGTTATCCTCAATAGATATTAAAAATTGAGGAGAATATATTCAATTTAATATTCATTGATTCCCTCTTTCTTTTTGCTTGCCCCCTTCAAACCTACTTTAAGGAAATCTTCGTTTGGATTTCAAAGAGACTATCATTTTATAAAAAGGGTGACACTGTGATTTGTTGCCACAGGACTATCTATTTTGTGACCAGGCAATACCAAAGTGCTTAAGGAGTACCACTAGTACATATTAACTTTTACTATGTGGTTATTCCGGGTGAATTCCAGAGGTAAATCAGTCGGACTTTCATTCAGAATGGTCGTACACTATCAAGAAAAGATTAATTATCAATAAATCCAGCTTCACTAATAGTATTTTTCATAGTAACATCAATTTAAGTAGTTACTATCTGGCGTAACATTTATGCTGTGGGTCCTGAGCATGCATCTAACACGGGATTGCTTAAAATATTCAGAATCAAGGCTATTTTTCATCCTTCTTGGGAGCACTGCAGCCTGTTGGCTTGTTGTAACTCACTCTTACATTTAATTCACCCACCAAATTATCCGCATACCTTCGAATAGACGATAAAGATCTACTGGATGTGCGCCACATGCTTTAGGTGGCACCTCGACTTTTCCTCAAATCATTTGTCTTCTAGAGTCCAGTGCCTCATAGTGTGATATGATAAGGGTTACAGTCTCGGTCTCCATGCTACAATGTCTGCAGGTGAGATCCCCGTTATACAGCCTTATTTCATGCAAGTGATTTTTTACCGAAACATGGCCCGTTGAATAACTTAAGCATTATCATATGTTCCAAGTGTAGCTATTTTATCACCACCATCATGGGCTCCATGTGAATCGGCCCATGTCTTGTAAGTAGGTATATTATGTACATAGAATCCTATGTACATAGAATATTTTAGAGTTTAACGCTTTATGAAAACCCAATTTAATAAATTCACATTTAATTAAGAACTCAGACAAAAAATTAGCCGGAAAAAGTAGTATATTTGCCAACTTTATGCTAATATGTGTAATTCGAAGCCAGGGAGTATAATTAAACTTTATCCAGACTATCCAGAGGAACAGCAGAAGTAGGCGATGATAATTATCACGACTCCTCAGTCGATTACATTGTTAGACGAAAACACGGAATCGCCATCAACGTTGTTGGAGAGTAATAAAAGTTGCAGGCGGCACTTCCGGCAAGCTTCAATGATATGGGATAACTACTATTCAGAAACTGTATTTGATCCTCTATTGACATCACGTTTTTGTTGAACATTTTTAAATTTGTGAAAGCCCTGAATTCAAATTTTTGGTTTATATCTCTCTCCATTATATAATGGGCACGGTGGCTACTACTAATCCCCAGGCACCGGAGTGGCGCTAAAAGACATGTATTACCTATGTAGCAGCATGGTGGTCCCGACAGACCGGATACCAAATTAGCAAATGATTGAGAAACGTCACAAAAGTTGCAATTAATAAGTGAAAAACAAAGTGGTTACAAGTCAGAACGAATGACACGTGGAATTTGGATTCGCCGGAGACCATCAATAACGATTCAGTTTAGTGGGAGATGATAGTGAAAGATGGAAGTCCATTCCAATTTTATTATGGATACTTTGATTTGGGTCCATAATAGTTGTAGTCTTGTTCGTGAATAATTGAAAAAAAAAAACATTTCAGAATTATCGGCAGACGATGAGAAACTTTTCAGTAATTTAAACCGGCAAAGGGTCGCAATAAAAAATAACTCAACCAAAACTTAGATCTATTCGGACTGAATGGATGAAAACAATACCACAGATTTAAATTTCAATACTCTCGATACGCGATTAGAACGTTTGGGAGTTATCAGCAATATAAGGGAAATCAAATTTCAACTTTATTACCTCCAAAAATCGATGAAAATTTCAGTGAGCAATATGATTATTTCCAGTATAATTATTTTGATTGGATAGGGACAATGAAATCGATGATGAGTAAATTTGAAGCAGCAACATACGCGGAGCATGGCTGGTGAAAAGGTTCCACAATATCGAATGTCACCCCAAGCAAGGTGGGGCGGAAAGTGTGGTGAATGATAATTGGTTAATTTTCAAAACTCAATGATTAAACGATCACCAATAACCTCAACCACTTTTCTATGCGTCATACACCAGCTGGTACCAATTTCAGGACTTGCTTTGCTGCACAATGATACTGTAGCCTGTAAAGTTAGGTCGGAAGTTCTCTTGAAATGGAAAAGATTTCCACCAAAGATTCCACCTTTTGAAACAAAAGTGGATGTAGTATGGACTACTTTCTCAGATTTGTGAAAAGCTTCCGCTCGAGCTTGCGATACAGCTTGCAAGCATAACCTGTAGCACGTGAAATGCAACAGCTTTTTGTCCATAACTTTTTTAGATTTGATTGTATGAAAAAATGGTGAGGAATTTCATACCCTAAAAGATGACGTGATGCAACGGTCGCGTCTGTTTACAATTTACAATCGAATTATTGCTCCCCCCAGAATTCGTGGAAAATACAGCCGATGTACTAGGGAGTGTAATGTGGAATTTTCAGCATTTCGCTGTACCCACCTGGCGTAACCTAGTTTTACAATTCGACATGTTGAGTGCTGCATTCCAGACCTACTGCCAGGTGATGATTTAGTCGCTCCTCACATGGAGAACAGACGCTGTCAGAGTACCGCTCCTTACATGGAGTCCGTCGTGTCTAAAACTTTTGGTTCGCTCCGAGGTATTCAATTCACCCCAAGCCTTCTATATCTAAAAGGCATTCCCCTATCCACCACTTGGGAAAGCGCCCGATAGTGGGTTACCACCACCACGGGTTTATTATTGTCGTTTGTATTGTGTTACCTATTGAAGAAGAAACGACGAAAGTTGTGGAAGAAACGGTCAAACCAAACACTTGGACCCCAAAAAGCAACGGAATTCTTGGGGCCAACAAGAAACAACTCCAGAAACAAACGACCAACCAAATCAACGAGAAAGTGAAGACAAGATCAACAAGTGAAAAAGAAAAGAAGAAATTCCCATACTAATCTACAAGGAACCCAAACGCGTCTATAAGGATAACATTTAACTAGAATTCTATTTATGTATTATTATTGAACTAAAAATTTTCAAATAACCAGGTGAGTCAAATTACAGAATGAATCCTTATATACGGGACTTCATTATAACTAAATTAGATTCATTCTCCTTGAGTACTGATAAAGAAGTTAAAAAAGTTCTAGGAATCAATAATCCATATGATAATTTTAAGATTATACACAATAACATACGCAGTCTATCAATTGTAAGTGTACTTTCAATTTGAATTATATTTATATAGATAATCCTATAACGATGTACCTATATTATCATATCATTATCCCTATACTACTTATCTCTCATACTCATACACATTACTCTTATACTATGTCTTATTTAGTTGTATCTCTTCTGTATCTTATTTTATATTGTATAAACCTCATATGGAATTAAATTGCCTATCACGCACAAGCTGTATCTACATCAGCTTCTGTGATTATTTCTGTTTATTCATAAAATATTGGTATGCATTATAAAAAAAAAACTTTCTATTATTACTGAATGAACATTATTATTATTATTATTATTATTTTTATTATTGTAATTGGTGGGATCTTTGATGTGTTTTTTTTTTTGTAAATTGTTGTGCCAAGGAAAATAAAAGACATCATCACTATTATTATCAATATTATAAATATCGCTTGTCTGCTGCTGCCGAACAAATCGAAGTGAAGGTATGGAGCGGATCAATATTTCAAAAAATGGTGCCAAACAAAGACCGTTACTGCCGTTTCAGAAACCGTGCTTTTGGCGCATATTTACGAAAAATCTGCTATATTAAAGTCCCCATCAAGCTAATGTGTGTGAATATTCCATACTGCAGTCCACAATGTCCATAGGGGAGAACATAAATATTTCCAAGTATCCAAAACTTTGAGCATTTTTATAACGAAGGAATGACAAATATAAATTACAAAAATCTAATGTGTTTTACACTCGGTTTGACAGGGAAGATGTTAAATGAATTTCTGTTTGAAGCCACCGATGATGAACGTGTCGTTCTAGTGAACTTTGTGCAATGAAAACGGACAATGTTGAATTAAGGCATGAAATCATAATTATTGTTACTTTCCTCGATTCTAGAAAATGGAGTGGCAAGTAAATTGACAGTGACGATGGGAAGGTTTGTTATTTCAAAATAGTTTGAAATTACATTGTTATGAAATCCCACATGACGAATTTTAATTGTCACTCAAACCAGCCTGTTCAGAAAAACTTGATTTCTTGAGTATGGAATGAAATTGCTGAATTCCTGAAGTTTGAGAACTTTTAGTAGTATGCTGGACAAACCCTCAGAATAAAGTAGGCTACTTTATGAGCGAATAGTGAAGTTTATGTCTATGTAGCGGAGAGCATAATCAATAAAAAGGAAGTTATACAATTTAACAAAGCCATAAGTCTCCTGTAGTATTTAAAAAGGAACAAAAGATATGAAAAAGTCATGGATTCAGAACACTTTATATAAATTGAGGAGAAAACGAGAGAAAATGCATCCAGATTTTGTAAATAATGTTCATAATTGTAATTACTCCATTGTACTATTAATATTCATATAAATAAGGAAAAAAGAGAAAAGTTGTGGTGAATACAAAGGATTACCTTTAGAATAAGGCTTTATTCTACAGAAAATAGCTGACATAAAATTATTGACAAGCTTTGTAACAGAACTGACAATGTCATGAATATAATAAAAGTGTAATATTATGACATTCTTCCCGCCTTTTTATTTCTCGAGGAAGTCTTCTAAATATTGAGGACGCCTTCGTGTTCTAACTGGCCTATCGATATTCAGTACTGCGTCTTGATTGTTCTGTTCTTGAATGGAGTGGTCTTGAATCAGATGGTCTTGATTTTGGTCTTGAATCAGATGGTCTTGATTTTCTTGAATACTTTGGTCTCGACTTTCGTGAATGCTTCGATCTTGATTTTGATACTCTTGATTTAGATGGTCTTGATCTTGATTGACAGAATTTTCATCGCAACGAATTAATGATATGTCTCCTCGAGGAGCTAAATGCCGAGTTGAAACTGTCTTTTCTTCTCCATTTTCCAGTCGGATATGGGCGTATTCCGAGTTGGCTTCTAGGAGCTGGACTTCGTCAACTAAGGGTTCGTATTTATTCGAACGGACGAATCTCTTCAACAGTATTGGACCTGGTGCAGCTAGCCATGTGGGAACCGGCGATCCATAAGTTGAGCGCCTCACATAGTTAAACATACGTTCATGTGGGGTCGAGTTGATAGCAGTGCATAAAAGAGATCTAATAGAGTGAAGAGAATCCACTAGAACCTGCTCCCACTGGTTTATTTTCAAATTTTGAGTTTTTAAAGCCAGCTGGATGGTTTGCCATATAATTCCATTAAATCGTTCGCATTGACCATTACCCTGAGGATTATAGGGAGTCGTGCGACTTGATGCAATACCGTGAGACTCTAAAAATGACTTAAGTTCACGGGACATAAAAGAGGTACCTTGGTCAGAATGAACATATGCCGGAGTGCCAAATATAGAAAATATTTGACGCAAACATTGGATAACTGTGGAGGATGATATGTCGGAACATGGAAATGCGAATGGGAATCTGGAAAATTCATCAACAACGGTTAATAAGTACTTATTTCTTGAAGATGAAGGTAAAGGACCTTTAAAGTCCAAATTAAGAAGTTCAAATGGTGAGGTGGCTTTGATTAATGTTCCTTCATTTTTGTGAAATTTTGGTTTAATTTCAGCACAAACAGGACAGGAGGTAATTTGACGGACGTCTTCCACAGAATAAGGGAGATTTTTGCAGCGTATCCAATGGAAAAACCGAGTAATACCAGGATGACACAACGAAGAATGTAAATCAAATAATTTCTTTTGATCAGCCGATGACATGATTGCAGAAGTAATGCGGGAAAATGCATCAGCTACCGTGTTTTGACTTCCTGGCCTGTGAACGATATCATACTTGTAGCATGACAATTCCAAACGCCAACGTTGAATTTTCTCATTTTTGATTTTTGAAGAAGACTTGTTATTAAACATAAATGCCACTGACTTTTGATCCGTAATGAGCTGAGAATGTCTACCAATTAAAAAATGTCGCCACTTTTTCAGTGCTTCTACTATTGCGTACGCTTCTTTTTCAACTGACGAATGCTTTCGTTCCTGAGAGGACAAGGTTCTTGAGAAAAATGAAACTGGTCTACCTGATTGGGATAATTGAGCAGCTATCGCAAATTCTGAGGCATCGGTTTCAACAGTTAAGACAGCGTCGTCATCAATTGACGAAATCGAAGAGTTGGCTATGTCTTGTTGGAGTTGTCAAAATGCAAAAATTGCTTTTTCAGACAATGGAATTGTGCTGTGTGCTAGCGGCTGAATTTTTTCGGAAAATTTAGGAACCCATTTAGAGTAGTGTGCAAACATTCCTAGAATTCTTCGAAAAGAAGTTGTAGTATCAGGTATCGGTATATTCAAGAGAGGCCTAAGTCGTTCTGGGTCCGGTTTCATAGTTTTGTTGCATATTAAATAACCAAGAATGCAAATCGATTTGAGAGAAAATTTTGATTTTGTTTCATTTATTGTTAAACGGTACTTCTTAATGACATCCAAAAATTTTTGTAAATTTTGATCATGTTCTTCTTGTGAGTTACCGCAAACAGTGACGTCATCCAGATAAGCATAGACGCTTTTAAGATTTTCTTTCTTGATGATACTGTCGACGGTTCGTTGGAAACAAGCGACTCCATTGGTAACACCAAATGGAATTCGAGTAAATTGGTACAAGTTTCCACAAGCTTCAAAGGCTGTGTAGATCTTTTCATCATCTTTAATTGGAATTTGGTAATAGGCACTACGGAGGTCAATTGTACTATAAACGGAATATTTCGAAATTTGGTTAACAATGTCTTCTACTCGTGGCAATGGGTATGCATCCAATAATGTATATTTATTTATGGTTTGAGAATAGTCAATACACATTCGTTTCTTGTGGTTTTCACTTGAAGTTACCAGAGGTTGAGCTCGCCAGGGGGAGATACTGGGTTCTATGATCTTTTCTTTTAGAAGATGTTTGATTTCTTGCTCAATAAAGTTGAGGTCTGAAGTTGTAAATCGACGGGATTTTATTGCGATTGGTTTGCAATTAAACGTCAAATTTGAAAATAAACTGAATGGTTCAACATTTGCTACTGCTAAATTACATTTTGATAGGGTAGATTTGTCACCTCCAAAGAGAATTTCGAGTCGGGAATGTTGCTTCAGAATATCATGACCTATGATCACTTCAGTGCAGAGTTTATCAAGGACTAAAAGCTTTACATTTGAATATATGTTATCCAAAATTTGTAGGCGTACAATACAATATCCAAGAACTTGCGACGTGAGAGATGTTGAAGCCATTTTCACATTAATTCTTGATGGAATGACACAAATATTTCTACTGGCAACAATTTTACTTGAAATATAACTATCAGAACTCCCTGTATCGACTAGTGCCTGTGTGATTATGTTGTTTATTTTAATTTGAATAATAGATTTGGATAAACAACTAGGAGAAACAGCAGAAATCGTAGACAAAATAGCAGCTGATGTTTTCTGAGTTCTTCTGGTGTTACTTGATCTACACACAGTTGAAAAATGACCTCTTTTATTGCAGGAATTGCAAATTGCATTTTTAGCAGGACAGTGTTCGCGCAGGTGTCTATCTCTGCCACAAAAGAAACATTTTTGAAAAGATGCAGCAGCCGCTAACTGCCTGGTTGATGAATTTTCGGAATCTTGTGACGGTTCTGCGTTTTGTAAAACGGCAACACTTGGATCGAAAGTTGATGAATATGATTCAGCATGTTGCTTGGCTATTTCTAACGCTCTCGCAGTGTCAAATGCTTGAATTAAGCTCAAAGAAGAGTGCTCTAGAAGCCGCTGTCTAAT
>CAJUYI010006023.1:0-14506 GCA_910591695.1 Galerucella pusilla
ACAATTCAACCTGGAATGTTTACCGTTACAGTAGCGGACAGTCGGTGCGGGGAGAATATTAATTTCATTTAGCCCCAATAATACGAACTCCATATTCTATATTTTCTTAGTTATTTTTTTTTATTTGTAAGAATAGTTTCATGAAGTTTTCATCATATTTTACCATCCACAAAAATTTAATTTAACATCTATTGCGTCTTTAAAGCACCAAATTCAATCGTTTCCATACTAATTTTATATTTGCTTAATATTCGAGAATTTATGACTTAATATCGTTTTTGGTTATCCCATTCCCTAAAATGTAATTGCATTATATCACTTAAACGATCTAAAACCAATTTCTCTTTGTGAAAAACATGGAATAATAATCGTGAAATAAAAATGAATATCACCGGAAGGTGGTGTAACAATGCATCCTCCAACCCCTGGAGGGCAATTTGGCGAATTCCAGTAAAAAACCGCGAAGAACAGGTGGAAGACATACACATTATAAACATTGGGATTCTGTTGAAAAATTCTTTATGGTTGAATTTCAGTGAATCGAGTATAATATAGCGATTCGCGAGATTGGAAACTTGTACACAGAGGTGTCACTTCAAGGGATATATGCTCAACTTTGCGTAAAAAAATATAGTTTACTTAATGATGACAAAAAAACACTGATGAGTGAGAAAAATCTTAGAAATGCAGGTAAGCAAACAGTTGGTCAAGAAAAAAAGGAAAGAGGTAAATATTGCCAGAGATGGGGGAGAAAAGCAAATTTAAATTAAAAAAAAATATTGGTTAGTTAGGCAAGAACCTGCATTATTCACTTTCAATTTTTTTTGCGACATTGAGCAACTTTTGTTTCATTGGCGCACAAAAAAATTAATACTGTTTCAAGGAGAAAAGTCAGAACTTGACGACTTCCACTTCAATAAAAAAATAAACAAGAATTTAAAATGATATTTACCCCTTTTGGCATTTATAAATGCACGTCAATGATACATAACTTTTTCAGGTGAATAGGTATGGCATCTAACGCGGGAGAAAGACAATTTGGCTAATGTATTCAATTCCTACCTATAACAATAAAAGTTTTTCTCTCTTTGTGGGGTGGGGAATTGAAAAAAATTTTTCCTTTTATTCTATCCAGGGATTTATTGCTTGCTTTTAGGGTATGACTTAGGGGTGCGGGACTAAGTGAATTTAAGAATATTATCCTCTTTATGTAAAATGTTTTGAATTGGTTAGAAGGAAAGAATTTATCAGATATTTTTTATATCGTTATGGGACTATTTTGTAAACGAGCTATAGTCTTATTGTATTTTGAAACTAAAAAATAAAAAGATTGAACCAACTAGAGCATGAAGTGAATGGTAACTAGCATTATTTATGATAATAAAACTGGGTTAGCTGAGGTTGGGTATACATTTGGTTTCGAACCATTTTAGTTTAGTGATCATTGGAGTCGCCGGTATTTCGGTTACTTTTAAAATCTATCTCTGCATTTTTTAAAAAAAATCATCCTCTTCTGCGGCATTCCCGATGCCTGTTTCCTTGCACTGAGCTAATATAGAATAGGGTACAAGCATAAATTTTGCTATTGGTGGGAATTGACGCTTTATCAGGTCTCCTAACACCTTGCATGCATATTTTTTCAAAAAATATAAACTTTACTTTTAAAACGACTTTAAAAATCATAAAATTTGGAAGTCCGCCAAAACGCGCTTTAGGTTATAAAGATGGCTGCCTCATCCGTTGACGTCACTCGATTTGTTTACGTTCTTATTCGTGTATCACGCTCTGAGTTCTTGTGACCTAATTTGTTTCTGAAAGCTTTGAAAATGGATAAAGCCGAAAAAAAACTTGGTATTCCAAGTATTGCATTGTTCCAGTGTGTAAATCAACGTCTATTGAAACTCCAGACAAAATATTTGTTACATTACCTGGTGGCGCTAGCAAAAATACACTTAAGAGAAGGGCATTACTTTTGTTTGTGGAGACCATTTTGTTTGTGAAGACCATTTTAATGTACTTCTATGCTGGTAATTTTTATTCTTAAATAGTTTGAGGTTATGTACCTATATGTCTAGGAATCAACCATAAAAACATCATTTTCTTACGACCACACATCGAAATATGGTTGGTATATATTATATAAATAAAACATAGTTTAAATCGTACTTACGATAATGCTCCAACTCCTCTTATTTCCTCTGCATTAAAGCAGCTGTTTGACATCATAAATTCAGGCAGCATAAATGAGTCTACTTTGGACAAGTATCAGTTTGTGCTTTTACAAAACCTTCGCTAGCCATATCTTCACTCACAAAATATGAAAGAATCGTCACTGAACACTGAACTAGTAAATAAAATATATTCTTCCAAAAGTTTCAAAATATCGTCGGAAATATCGAATATTTATGTCTACTTTCCATTTTACGTTGACTTTTAGAAATAAAAAAAGCACACACAAACACGTAATGGTCTCAAACAAACATATAAATGATATTTTTACGTCGATGAAGCAATAATTATTAATAGTTGATTAAAATACAATATAAACACACACAAACAACCTAATGCAATACCGGCCATATATTGACATAAGTAAACACAAGAGATATGACATCACACGTATCATCTTTAAATTTCTCTTATTGATTTGTTTAAACTTGAAACCAATTTTGGGTATCCACTTAATAATGGTGCTTTTGCTACATTAAACATTTCTTCTCTCACGAATTCATACGAGTACATATTTATGGAAGTTAGCGGAACCAGTTTATATCAAATATTTCCATACCTACCCCTTGCTGCAAAATCTCCTACCAAAAAAAATGTTTTCGACATAAAAAATGCTCTTTCGCTGTACATTTTATGCGCGCGCCACTTGTTATACAGAGCATTTCAATGAAAACTATCCACCATACATTTCCTATTTCAAGACTTTGAATTAACATAGCAAGATTTGTACACCGAATGTTCTACCCAGTATAGACTCGACGAAATGTGAACGATATCAAAAACAACCTGAGCATTGAAAAGGGATTCGCACGAGAGAGAAAACAGTAGATGTCCGACAATATATATAACTATGCCAATCAAACGGTTTACGCTTTGTATCCTTTGTACAGACAAAACCAATTTATTCTAAATACTGATGAACGTTTATTGAACGTGTAACTAGATGGACGTGCCAGCAGTATAACTCTGTCGTTTTCGGAAATATGAATACATTATTTTGATAATGGGAAATGAATCTATACGCTTGTCTATGTCTGGACGCAACGAAAAGCTTTTCGATGCCGATGCTCGGGGGAGGGATATCAATGAGAAAATGACTAAAACATCAATTGTATATTGAACCAAATGAAGCGAGAGAATTTCCAAATCATCTGATTTATCGAATAGTGAACAAGGCAGGTACAGTAGAAAAAATTGACCTTTACCCTGACGTCATACAACCATAAAATACTTCAACCTAGAATTGTAACTCCTATGTTGTCAGCAGTGACTACTGTTTTAACTGCCATCTGAAGTTTGGCCGCAGGAACTATAAAATTCAGCGGGAATTTTAAATATCAAGTTGATGGAGAATTTATCTTTTTAAAAAATAAATAGACTGTTTACCCAAATGACACAAAATTCAGCTGTTTATAAAAATATATAAATTATAGCTGATAATATTTCGCCAAATCTTGCATCAGAGCTGAACATAAGAGAAACTCTTGTTGATGCAAGATTTGGTGAAATACTATCAGTTATAATTTATAATGTTTTCATAAAAGCTGCATTTTGTGTTCTTTTGGTAAAAAGTCAATTTATTTCTGCAGCAGAGTGAGTTGAAGCAACATATTGCAACATTTTTGCAGAAGGTAAAGTTTGCAATATATGTATGATTTGTGTGTCTAGGAAAAAGTATATGGAGAACGATGAATACTTTAAATAAAAAGACTTTGGGGAATTAAATATTTATTTAGTGATAATAATAACATTTTTAACACACATACCCATACATAACACACAACATACTACCTAACTAGATTATATCCCAATATTTTGCTATTTTCATTCCTAAAATATAAGTATTTTGTGCAATTTTTCTATCCATGTGGTCTAGCATCTAGTTCTAAACAATTCTACAAGGAGGGTTACGTATGAAGTACCTATAGTCATTTCTATAGTGTCTTCTCCTTTGAAAGCGTTTTTTTAGAACAAAATTTAATATAGCTGCTTTCATTATTGGATAAACAAATGTTGAATCCTTGTTAGTATCCATGAATTTTGGAAATTTCATATCATCTCCTCTTGAAATAGTATTAGGTTACTTTTTTACACCATAAAAGGAGAATCCTAATGATTAATTAACCTATACACTTGCACCTAATATTAAATTTAGGTAATTACCTGGAATGAATAAAGTGAGAACAGCTTTTCTTTTCAGCCTCTTTTTCCTGGTACTTTACAGTCTTCACTAAAGTGTCTAACACAAACACGGGAATTTTGGTATGTTTCGAAGGCATGCAGTGTAACTCCACATTATTAATATTTCTCAGCCAGGAATCAAATACTCCAATCCCAGTTACAATTCTAGGTTGAAGTATTTTATGCTACTAAACTCGCGAAATCAATCAATGAGTCAAAAATGGCTACAATTACTTTGTCGTGTGCGTAAATACGTTGACTGCTTGTTTATCTTGTTCAGCCACCGTCTAAGAAGTGAGGTTAAGTTGGAAATATTCATTAAATGCGAAACAGAAAATTCTGTACTTATCGTGGAATAAAAATAATAAATTAGAGGTCTTGAAAAAACCGATTTCATAGAATTTATCTGAATGCAAATCATGGAACGATTTGAACAAAGCTCGATGTATCAAAATAATGACAGTTGTCATAAGAGGTCAAATTAAATTCTTATGAATACAACCGATTAATCGTTTTTGGTGCTATCTCTTTTCAACATTTGGAAGTAATAATTAGAGTTACATAAGAACGTATGTCATTGCTTGAAAGACAAGTGTACGTATATTGTATGCTGTGTTTTTACTGTCAGTAGAAAAGGATGAGGTAGGTATATAAAGTTTGTGTTTACTACTGTGCATTGTTAGTGACGTCAGGATAAAGGTCAATTTTTTCTACTGTAACTGATTCAACTACTTTTACGTAGTTATTACAGTTATTCTACTCACTTGTTGGTACATTAAAAATAGAGTTTTGCAGTCGTTAATTGCATTTTGCAGAGGAATTGTTGCTACATAAACCGTTTTTGTGCCGTTTTAATATTGTTTTCTAAGCTTAAATCCATCATCACTGACAATATAGTTGCTGTACAGATGTTTTGAGTTTAGAGTATGTCGACTCTTATTGCTTTCTGTTCTTTCATCAATAGATGCAGTATCCAATAAGTCAACAATCAAAGCCGTCTTCAGCAAATTCATGGATAAGACGTACTTTAAAGGATGGTATTTCACCTTTTTAAAAATGTTTGATACTGACTTTCCAATGCCAAAACCCCTAGATTTCTCGCAGTACTGTGTGGATTTTCTACTGATGCCCATAAAATTATGTCTTGTTGAATATTTTCATCAATTTTTGCTTCCCGTAGATTGTGAAATAGGTTCACAATTTGGGTGCATTTCAGAAAATGATTGGCATGCCTCGTGTTGAGTCCGCATCTTATCGCCAATACCAATCATCATTTATATTTCAATCCCATCCCTTTCGGTTAAAGATATTTTGTAAAAACAGTTGCAAATACGTATGTAAACGTACCTTTTCTAAAGCGTTAACAATACAGAATTGTACTTTAATGTTTTTTAACGCCAAATAAAAAAAAATGGTATAAAATACTGTCAAACAATAAATAGTTATTTTCCTAACAAGTGTGGAAAGTGATACTTTCCCGCACGCGACTGCAGTTGACCGAACGACGCGAGGCGGAGTTCGGGCAAGCGGTCAAGGGCGGGAAAGACACTTTACGCATGAGTTTGGAACATTAATTTTTCTACGACCGTATATACAAAAAAGTATACCAACCCATTTTTCAAAAGTTATGTTATTTCAACATACATATACAAAACTTTAACCAAAATTATTATTATTATTATTATAAATATTAATATTAGAAACACAATTTGTTGCATTCTGTAAATTACTTAAAATTGCCGTTCCAGTGGAGTTATTTGGCAAGCAGATGACGTTGATGAGGATGGCATCGGTTGCAGGTCACATAAAGATGACGATGAAGGTGACGGCAACGGTTTCAAGTCATTTGTAGATGAAAGAATTTTATTTGATATATTTTTCTTATATCAAACCCTGGTGGTTTGATAGTTGTTTTATGACACTACTTTAAAGAATGTACAGGGCTATATCAAAATATCTTCATTATTTTATATTTTCAAAAAATTAAAAATTTACCTGTTGTAACATTAGTTATAGCTTCCGAAGTAAAAAACTATCTAATAAGGTCAAAATTTGCATAATTTTACTTTTCCGCACTAGTGCGGAAAAGTGACACTTTCAAAACTAAAATGCGTGCGGAAAAGTGGGTTAAAACGCACGGTCGTTGAAAAATAGTAGTTTGTACAACAAGTGCACAAAGCGTCACTTTTTCCACGAGCGCAAAAGTTTGTGGCTCGAGCCGCAAGGCGAGTGCCGCAAATCTAGCGAGTGGGAGAAGTGATTTGCGTACAAGTTGCACACAATATTTTTTCTACAACCACATTTATTAATGAAAGAAATACAGTCATTTATATAGTTATTTAATTTAAACTTTTAATAGAAACAACTTACAATATGAAAATAAATAGAAAAATCAGTTGAATGTATAATTAATTGTAAAATTTGAACAAATTTGTATTGAAACCTCAGGTAAAAAATTTTCGGTTGCAGTTCTATATAGCCTTTTCAATAATATATGGAAGAGTATTTTCAATGTCCGAATTGGACAACTCAAAAAATAAGTTATTTTGATCTTGGTTCATAATTCCTTAAATTGTTTAATTAATTAATTAAAATTGATAATGAAATAAATAGTTTACTTAGGTAGGTACTTTTGGTTTTAATTTAGAAATTGTACACAAATAAGAAATACACTATTAGGTTGAATTGTCAAAATAAGTTGACAGGTCATAGGTAGCTTTGTTTGACATTTCGGTGCGGAAAAGTGCCATAGCGTGTACTTTTCGCATTACTTTTCCAACGGCTATCAAAAGAATTAGGAAAGGCCTGCTTTGCGCATAAAAATTTGTGTAGAAAAGCGTGTTTTGCATAGTGGTTGTAGGAAAACATTTTTATAGTTCACCGGCTTGGATTATTAATAAAAGCTGTTAGATGCAATGTTAAAAATAATGCATAGTTTATTAAAGTAGTTGTAAAACAATAAGTAATTTCATTTAATGTTTATTCTTTATTTATTATTTTGTGAGTAACTTGAAATCCTTCCGTTTTTTGCCCACCCTGTACCAATTTTAAGCAACGTATTCTACATTTTTGGAATCCGCTTAGCATAGGCAATCCGGAAATTGGTCAAAAATCGACCAGTTTCGTGAATTTCTAATAGTATTGTTTATTTATCTAATAATACATTCATTTGTGACTTTATGGACGCACTGTTAATTAAATAAACGAAAAAGCATCATTTTTATTTAATTTCTTTGTACATTCTCGACCTCCATCACTGTCTAAACACTCTTAAAACAATTTAACTCTTGTATGCACCTCTATTTTCAGACGACGGCACATCAATCTTTTCCCATGTGTTCAGGTCGAAAATATACGAACGAAGTGTCCCAGGTGTTTGATCAATCTGTCGGTAAAATACTTTGTGATTGCTCCTACGCCGCTCTCGTACAACCTTTGTGTTGCATCCGTTTCAAATTTATTAGATTTTCCAGTTCCATATGTTTCACTTGCTACCTTAACACGTTTTCGAATAGAAAAAAAATGAAAACGAAATTACTTATTGGTAGAATAAAAATGCGACGTAAACATATTTTAAAATGAGTTAATTAGTAAGGTATAGTCTGTATAATTGCAAGATGTGTTTAATAGACCCTGTTATTAGAGCCATACACTGGCTATTTATCTTTTGTATTCTTTGTTTTCAAACTGTATTTCTTCTAGCAACCAATAAAACAGCATTAATTCGAGTTATTGTTCTACAGTCAGATGTTATGGTACGGGGCTTAAACTGGCGCCCTCTACTATGACCAGAAAATGAAATACATGCAACTCGATATCCTAATATAGTCTCCATGGTTTGAAAAATGTTACCTGTTGGAAATGGGAGATTTCTAAAGAAATGGTCGAATAAAAATTGCAATAAATTATAAAACCATAACACTAGATAAACTTTGAAGAGCATTTATCCAATATTGGGCGGAGTAGAAAAATTCGTACTTTATTTGTTCAATTTTGTCTCAGTGACAAGTTTAAAAATGTGTTTTTCTATTTAACTCAACTGTCATCAATTCTGAGGTAATATTCTTATATAATCAGAGATATTATGGAAGAGGTTATGTCATTCTATTTTTTGTTTTCATTACAGATCAAAGAGAAAATAAGTTGTTATTAAAGATTTAAAAAATTACTCACCACAAACCTACCTTCCCTGCAACTTTTGTAGATATAATTATATCAAACATAAAATAAAAACACGAAATCAGACCTAAAACTAAACTGTTAATTGAAGGCTTGTTGTACTTTTCACAAATATCAAAATTTAGTTTAACAACACAAAATACTGAAGCACAATCAAAGAAAAAGCAAAAGTTTTACAAAACACACACTGAAAATAACTAAAACAGCAAAATAAAACCACTTAAATATCAAAGGCCTTATACGGCAGCTGATTTGTTTTATTCGTTGCTTAGATGACGTTGACATTTCAGAGCGTCATCTATCGAATTCTAATTTTTCCAATATTGAGTAGGAATCACCCTGTATTCATTATCTGTTCCTCCAAATTGTCCACCACTGTCGAATAATAATTATGAGTTATCTTTAACTCTTAGAAATCCCGAAGACGCTCAAAGAAACTTTCAGCGAAGTTTAAAATTAAAGAAAATTACGATTTCGACGATAAGGACACCTTTAAAAAGAAAAGAAAATCGGTATAAGAAGTTAAGAAAACCCAGCAAGTAATTAAAAGTTGTTTATTTTGTCGTTGTCGGCCACAATTCCCCGATTAATTCATTATCATGATTGACGATTAGAATCTCAATTTATAGAATACACAGAGTTATAATTAGCAATTAGAAAGATTCGGCTGGTGCTTTCGGTGTACTTTAAAACGTTGATGTATTTTAATTAGCAGACACGGAAATCCGATTAAAAGTGCCGCTCAACGATGCCGCCTTGTTATATTAACCCTAAAGTATTTCTCACACTTTGCATATTACTCTAAAACCGGGAGAGAACAACTTTTCCAACGGTGTTTGACTTAAGGTACATTTTTTTGCAGAGGCGGGTCTTCAAATAGTTCCTATGATCGCTTTACCCCCAAAAAACTCCAAAGTGGTAAACTTGAGAAGATGACAAGCCTCTACTAACTTTGATATCAGGGTCAGTTCTAGAATGTCAACATCCATGACTTGGTTGAGGTAACAAACAACAATATTGTCACACTGTCGTTAATCAAAGGTCATTTGTGGATGCTCTCTTTACTTAGGCATTTAGCAATACCACAGGAAGGCTCTGGCCTTATCATGACCTTCACTGCTCCCTGCTTGGCTAAATCATCGACCTTTTCATTGCACTGGTCAGAAAAGCAGCAGATCAAAATATTTTTGAGCCTGCCTGCTACGCGAATACAACAATGTGATCATAGTCCAACCCAGAACCCTTATCTTCCACTTTTAAAAAATTCCCCCAGCACTGGATACCATTCACTGTTTAAGTTGTTTAGTAAACGCGTCTTTCACAAAATTTTATGACTTATTCCCCGTAGGAGAGACAAACAAGGACAAACAAGGTGTATCTTTAGATTTGCATTAATTTAATGTTGTCATAAATGTAGCTTGCCGAACAAGAAACAGAACGGAAACTCCGGTACGTTTCGCAAGTAGATTGACTTCCCCTGCTCTTTAAAAATTCGGTTGTGTTTAGCAAGGATCGGACTCGAACATATTCTGAAAACCCTAACTTGAAGACAAGAAGGTAGACTTATTTGGCGAAGTAATTAGTAATAATTTAGGCATACCAAATAATTTAGACACACAACAATTGATCTTGATATCATATGTATGTTTTCTGACGGCCAGGATGCATTAAAGACTGTAAGTCCACAACTTATGAGTATAAAAGAGTCTGGGGCAACTGACTGAACAATCCAAACTTCTACTGACGGGATGGACTGATGGACACGCTGGGGCAGCCATTGAACTACCAAGGAGTAGGTTGAGGAAGATAGCAGGACTCCTAACAGGGCACTGCTGTGTGAGGAAGCACCTCTTCAATCTAGGAGTAGAGAAAATTTCCCTATTTAGGGGTGGCGGCATGAGAGTGGATGTCTAGGTAGCAAGAATGGCACAATGTGCCCGCCAGTGGCATCAGTGTCGGGACCTTGGCTTGAGTTTGCCTAGGTCAAGGCTCGCCTGCACATTTAGTGGTAGTGGTAGTGGTAGTGGTAGTGGTAGTGGTAGTGGTAGTGGACAGAAAAAAATTGCTATTATTGCCAGGGAATAAAGGATTTGTCCGAAATACAATTGGGAAAGGAGCTTGTACTCTTTTTGTTGGACTAGAACTATTTTGCTGTCCTAAAAAGTGCAGTCTCCTGGAACCTACAGGCCAAAGACAGTCAAAAAGTGTGTTAGCTTCTGCTACTGCACTAAATTGTTCTTGGAGCAAAAGTGTTTCACAGGAAAACAAGTTCTGAACATCTCTCCAAGAAAGTGTGTCGTTACTTAACTCCACATCTGTAGATTTCACAGCGCACAACTACTACTTGATAGAAGAGGTTAAAGCCTGCAGATATCCTAAAATTCCTCTGGAAAATAAGTCTAAAGGAGCTACAATAGATATTTATCTAGTCTGTTTGATGATGATGATGATGATCAGATTATTTTCGGAGTAAATGTCTACTACATCTGGGACGCATTGAAAAATATTTACAAAGCTTACCATTATTGATAAAAATTTAGTTCGAATGTGACTCAATGTTTGGCGAAAAAATATCGAAGCATCTGGGGCAGGTTCAGTGCTGTTTTCTTTAAAATGAATCGAGTAATCAAAAAGGTAAATCAAAGCCGTGTAGCTTTGAAGTTTTGGAGAGTGGAGAGTGCAGGCTGGTTTTGTTTATTCGTTTCGGGATTTTCATTCTACCTAGTTTTGCTAAATTGAATTTGCACATCGCCTTTGTTGTTCTTCTTCTTTCATTCCATTTGTGTGGCTTAATCTCTGTATCTGTGTGAGCCATCGAGTGAGTGGTTCGCCGTCTAATCACAGGAAAGTGGACCGATTCATTCTTTGAATATTTTCTAGATACGGAATTGATTATAATAAGAAAAGGGGTAACAATTGTATTTTTCAACTACAAATAATAGGTAATCCAATTAAGCCGGTAAATTGTATAGGCTAATTAATTCCAAAATAATGACAATCACTTGAAAAACCGATAATACAACTTTTGAAGTGTGGATATTACAAAAGAATGGGGGGCAAAATGATACCAAAATGATAGGCCGGTTTTTGAAACAGGAAGTTTTCCCTCAGTTTTTCATGAAATGCACCTCTTCCTTTTTTCCCTTTGTAACAATTTGCAAAAAGTTTGAAGTCGATTCCAGAATTTTCGAATTATTTTTCGATATTATGAAAAGTTTTTACTTTAATGATTGAATTATAGATGACACAATGAATAGTTTCTTTATTTTCCGATTTGGTTGAACAAAATAGTAGTTTTCCTACCGCTATCGCGCACGTGTTAGGTACACAATTTTTTCTACCAGCATGCAGAAAAAAGCCCAACAGTTAACATGATGAGGCTTATATCAGGCTCATTAAATAGTTATTTACGTAATTAGTGGGATATGGACATTATTAACTCACGCATGTGAAGTTTGCACGACGAGGCCGTAGGCTGAGTCGTGTAATTACATAAGTGCGTTAATAATTCCTATCACACGTGTTATCCACAACTGTTTATTAGTATCATTAACAGTACCTATATTATGAAATTAAAAAACTTGTGTATCATATTATTATGTGTATCATATTTTGTGACCATAGCAACAAAGACAAACAAGGCTGTGGAAATGAAATAAATTATTTATGTCATCAAATTTTCAAAGTGGAACGAACAAAAATCTATAAAAATGAGTTCAATCGAAGAAAATCTCCTTTCGGAAATTGAAAATGCAACTTCCAGTGTTATTTTAAATATTCAATTATGGTATTAATATTTTTCTAGATTCTTATCGCACTAGTGCGGTAATATACGTCATTATGGCATTGAAAATAGTGTCAAATCGTTATATGACAGTTGTAGAAAAAAAATATTTAAATATATGTTTTTTTATTAAAAATTATACTGCAAGCGCCAAAGGTAATGGCAAGCGATTGCTTGTATAGACTCTCCCAACTAAATTACTAACTAATGATACGCCTCTGTACAAAGCATTTATATGTCGTGCAAGAGCAGTAGTGGGAGATAACATTGAAAATGAGTTTGTGCGCACGGGGAGGGCTCGCCATCACGTTTGGGGCTTGCAGTTGTAGAATTGTAACAAATTTCTTAATTTTTCAGTCATTTGGTGAACTACATACAAACAAATATTATTTTAATTATTCAAATGTCAGTATACTCCCCAAAAACTCTTTTCACACTAAAAAGAGTGCGGAAAAGTGGTCTTTTCCGATCGCTAGTAGAAAAGATATTTATGAGCACAGTTTATTGTTAGTTAGTATGAGGATTAAAAGTCCAATGCGACCAAATCATATAAATATGTTACGACCCAGCACTGTAGTGGAACGCGTTTGATGCGATAATTACAGTCAAGCAAGGTCGGACATGGATGGGTGACCATGCCAGGGAAAACCATTGTATAGGGCCCGTACAGCCTGAAGATAGATATGCCGTCTTTCGGAGGAGACGTAAAACCGAGGTCCCGAGTCCATGGATGTTGGGCACGTTAAAGAACGGTACCACTGGTTGGAACACTAGTGGGTTCGCCAAAATTTCCGGCTAGGGGTAGAGTGCTCCCGGCGTCGGTGGTTAGCCTCAGTCGCAGAAATAGACAGACGATAAATAACAGAATAAAAAAAATGTTATTACTACCAGTAAAATAAGCAATCAGTGAGCACCATCTACAAAAGTATTTCCAATCCAATAATCAAAGCAGGTTCTTATTGTGAAATACGAGAATCTAATTTACCGTAAATTGGTGAATTTTTCGGAATAATTTTAGAAAACTACCATTTCTGTACGAGTTAAATGAGTCTTGAAACCATTTTTGTTAATTAGATACTTTATCTAAAATGTTTTTGCGTGGCTCATTTGATCAAAGTATAAAATTCAATGGTCTGGGTGTATAACTGCCAGGACAGGTGTGAGCTTATATTTATTACCTTTCAGAATACAGTCGTAAATTAGTTTTAAAATGTATAAGGTAGACGTGTGGTATTATTAATCAGTAGTTGAGGAACGAAGGTGAATGTGTTACTGGAAAATAGAAAGCTTTCAGGTATGGAAAATGGATTAAAAGCATCCAATTAATGTTTGCAAGAATTATGGGATCATTGAATCAGCGTTGTTTCCTGCCTGGTAGTAGATTATGTATCAATTTAAGATGCCTGTCAAGAATATTGTAACTTGGTTCCCAGCTTCAAATTCCATGTCATTAAATCAAATTTTCGTGTGAACTTATACTAGCTGATTAAAGTGTTGCAACATATGTGCTATCGAAATAATTAAAGTAATATTTACTCGAAAATCTTATCAAATCTTACAAAAAAATTAAACATTTATTGTGTGAAAATAGATTAGAAATCGTTTTTGCTTGAAACGCTCTACTAGAAGCCAGATATTAACCGGCGCCGTGGCTTAGTTGGTTAAAGCGCCTGTCTAGTAAACAGGAGATCGCGAGTTCGAATCTCGCCGGGGCCTCGTGAATATACAATTTTTTAATATATCAATTTTTAATTAACACGTTATGAATATGATTGAATTAAATCTTCAGTCATCATCTAAATATTTTTGTAATAGAGTGTTTCTCATATTTTTATAGTTAACCTGATGAAGTTTTTAATCAAAAACGAAAGCTTGGAATAAAGGTCAGAAGTTCAGAAGCTTCGTTAGAGCTTTTATTGGTTCCTATTCAGCTTCCTTTAGAGTTATCCCATCCTTATATATTGTTATATTTATATGATACTATCATACATTTAGCACTATGTTCACCTGATACACAAAGACGATCTTCATTTCATGTTTTCTTCTTTATTCTTCGAATCGAACAGTTATTAAATTTCAAAGAACCACCAGGGGACCTATTCTCAGCATATGCAAATTTGCATTCGCATATAA
>CAJUYI010006024.1:0-14504 GCA_910591695.1 Galerucella pusilla
TTTAATGATTTATTACTATCAACCAATTTCAAATCGAGTATAAAATAGAGTTGTTCACAGGCTCATACCATTTTAGAACTGATTACGCAACAACTTAGTGCCTTAATGGCTTGACTATCCACCAGCATAATAAAAATTTGTTTGTGTTTTTATGAGATTGAAAGTGCCAGGGGTATCCATGACCTTTTGCCAGCGGCGTCTGAGTGAAGGACGTTAGATTGCTTTGTCTTTTGCCTCCTCACGGACCGCCACTGAGAGCGAGATTGAAATTTGATTCGGCAAGTGGTGGAACAAGCACAAAATATGTCATGCTCTGCTTTTCATTATCTTTTAGACAGACCTGACGTTTTTAAAATTGAAATTGTGACTTAATTAAAGTATAATCAAAAATAATTTTATTTAAAAATACCTTTTCTTTGAGATTCTTCTATTCTTACGACAGCTTTATGAATATCATTATTTTCAACATTTTCTTCAGTCGATCCTATCACCCGAATTGTATCGTTGGGCAAAAATATCCTTCTAGGCATTAACGGTTCAGATTCGTATTTTTTCGGACCGTGATGTGGATGGAATACTGTATTTTGACTAACAATTTCGAACATAGTATCTGGCGTTATAAAATCTTCTGGATTCGTCAATTTTTTTTCTAGTAGGGTATCTTTACATCTGCAACGAAAAAAAAAGTACAAAATTATCGGGATTATATATTTTTCTTGTGCCAATAAATTTTCCTAGTCAGAAAACGCTAAAAAGTTAGGTTATGCATATTTCGCACTTCACCACGACCCTTGAGTATAGAGATAATAGAGCAAGTCCACGTAACGATAAGCCCTTGATGATAGACAACTATTTTTTGCCTAACACGTGGATCATTTTGGATAAATTGTTTATTTTACACTTTAACTGTCTCTCATTAGTTAATTTATAGAACACCTAGTTATTTCATGGAATAACTAGGTTTTTTATATCTTTTGACCTTCTGTGTACGGATTTTACAAATTTCCTTGAAAAAGTTTATACTTTACTATAAAATAGTTTCCTTACCCATTAAACTGGAAAAATTGCTTCTTTTTAACTTTAATTGTCTGTCATTAGTTTAATTTCATTTTAGATAAATTGTTTATTTTACACTTTAACTGTCTCTTATTAGTTAATTTATAGAATACCTAGTTATTTCATAGAATAACTAGCTAAAGTTTCAAATTAATAATATATTACACACTTTAACGGACACAATCAGCTATTTCATGGAATAACTAGGTATTTTATATCTGATAAACATCTGATGGTTAAAGAATTATTACATTCCAATATTCTATGTAGTTATTGAAGCAAACTATAGTATTTATTTTATTTTGATTCAGTGCTTATGTATTTTAATTGCTACATCTGACTGCTTATAATAAAAGGGATGATTAAATCAATAGAAAATTGTTTTTACTCATACTATTGTCAACTGCCAGCTGATGAACTTGCTTTATAGATCAACAATTCACTTCATATTATTCTTATTATTATTATAAACAGTTTCTTTTAGCTGCAATTTATTTTTTATAAAATCAACTAAAAATAAGATTACATAGAAATTGTGCTATAGACACTATTTTTGTATGTATCCATATATCAGCATGTGTCGAATTTGTTGTGATAATTAGCTAGAGATAAATAGATTAATGATAAAAGGAAAAAATCAATAACAATCAAAATTGTACTAAACTTAAGCTATAAACCATTATATTTGTTCAAATAAAATACAGAATGTCTCAAAATAATATTTTTAAAAACTCATAATCTTCTAAACAGTACTAGATAATGAGCATTGCTTACGATCTTAAACTTTAAGGTACTGTACAAGCTAAAAAATATGTACCTTTTAAGGATATCGCTTAATATACAGGGTGTCACATTGAAAAAATAAAACATCTATTGTCTTCTGAAGGCGGGTAAGCCGGAAATAGGACATTTATATAAATTGAAACCTAACCTTAAAAACTGCAAGACGAATTACAAAACAAACTACATTAATACTTAGGGAAAAGGAAAGACGTCAAAAGAAGATAGATCGATATGATGATGATGCCTGTACAGATGTAAATATTACTCTTGTTATTAATTTATTTATCGCTCTGTAATTATGATAAGAACTAATTATTTCTCAAGGTCGGTCTACCGATGGGTGATAAAAGTTCTTACTTTCAAAAAGTATTTGGCGTCAGAAAATTAAGTACCAGCTGTAGCACTGCTATAAGTCTTCCTAAATATTATTCCAAGGCTAAATACCAGTCAAAAGGTCTATTTGAATAAGAAATTCTGTTGATCTATTTGAATTTGTCGGTATATAATCTGTTCATTGCAAATACTTGGATTTATTAAGATATCTTTTCACGTGCAGTTCGTGTACGTCTGTGAAATGGTTTAGCGGCTCTTTTCCAAACTTGTTAAGAACTGCTTCTCTGTATATTTTCCACTACATTTTCCTTTATAAAATGCCCCAAGTGGGAAGTGGGTGGCTCAGAAATCTCTAGAATGGTGGGACAGAGACCAGCAAAACAGTTCTTTAGAGGACATTTACTGTAGACCTAACAAGCAAAGATAGGAAAATTGTCAGATCTATATAGTATCTGTATCTGTAGAATAAGGAGGGTGAGTGTGACCCATTGTACATCCTCCCCAGGAGTTGTCCTCCTAGGTCCTTCCCAGAAAGGTGGACAGGTCACTAGGAGACATGCCTGACAGTTTCATCTTCCTGTTCACACATCCTGCATACAGGTGTGTCCACTAGCTTCATAGTATGGAGGTGTTTCCTTAGTTGACAGTGACCAGTCAGAAATCCTACTGTTAAACGTAGGTTTTTCCTGGTCATCGCCAAATATTTCTTCGGCGCCAGCTTCCCAGGGTCGCCCAGGGTGATCCTGGCAAGACTGCATCCATTGATTAGGTCAGATCTATAGTAAATATATTGACAGAGATCTGTAAACTTAACAAGCACGCCAAACATCACATAAAAGGTTGTTATATGAACACAAATGGATATTGAATATAAAGAAATACATATTTACTCACTTGTTGAAATCCTCAAAAAACATCACAGCCATAATCATGTTGTTTAGCACAAATAGTTCAGGAGTTTCACGTAAATCTTGTTTAATATATTCGATATGTTGTCTATCTAACCTGTTCAAATTCGCGGTACCATTTTGTTCAACGTTCACCAAATTCGCGCTATTTCTTTCAACACTACTACTTACACCGGTTTGAACACAGCTATTCCCTTGTCTAGTAATAACTGGTTCATTTAAGTGCGGCGTTTTCGATTGTTTACCGCCCATTTTACACCTGCATCATCAAAAAATAATCACTAAGACTGCCTTCCATCCACTATATATCGTATGATATATATTGATTGCACTGAATATAAGATACGATTTATTATCAGTTTTATCTACTATCTGAATTATTTTATAGTGAAGTACTTTAAAACTAGTACCGCAGTAGTCCTACAACAATTACATCGACGGAATTTGTCTGACTTGATCGATTCCCGAAACCACCATCAAATTAGATTAATCTATAAGTACCCAATTAAGTAAGATGGCGTAAATATAACACACTAAGTACACGTGAATCTATCTTTAATAACTACGAAGTACTGAATACATTTTTTTTTCAATTATGATAACACATGGTCCTCTAATCAAGTGGAGCAAGTGCCAGCAAAATCTGAAGCGTGCTAGACCCACCACAATGCAGAGACAAGCATACCCTACCTCATCTCCTGAGATAGTAGCAAGAATGGTAGATGAATTGTCGGGTCCCAATTGTGGGTAGAGGACCATTTTTTTTACCCAGTGTTGGACTCATCCCCCCACGGGAATGCCTACCAACCAAACCCACCTCAAATTCGCCGCTACTGTCGCCTTGGAATCCCTACCCTAGCATACTTCAAGAGAAGCGGCGGTTAGGTGAGCACCTGCGTCAAGAAGTAGTTCACCTCCCCGAATTTCCGGTCCAACCAATTTCTCCTGCTCACCTTCTCTCCATTTCCTCATCCATCCATTCCTGTACTTCATCTCTGGTTGCACTCTTCCACCGTTTCTGTCCATCCACTGTCCTGTATGACTGCACCACCCTCAGGAGTATTCCTCTCTGCACCCGCAGAAGTGGTCTAGCCCTCGCATTCACCCCTGCTTTCTCACCCCACACTTTCGCGCCAATCAGCATACTCTGCTCTACCGTCCTACCAATTACCCTCCTCTTCCACTCTCTCGGTCCTTTCACATTACCCATTAATCTTCCCAGCCATGCTGCCCTTACTTTTGCCTTCTATGCAGCCTTCAACATATGGGTTTTGAAATCTAGAGCTTGTTAGGCTCACCACAATGCAGAGACAAGCATACCTACCAACATAACATCCTTTCATCTCCATCTGAGATAGTAGCGAGAATGGTAGATGAATTGTGGGGTCCCAATTGTGGGTAGATGACCGTGCTATGTGAGCTAAACACCTTGCAGCTATTGGCAATGTTTTCAATCCTCTGAAGTTCGGTCCTAGATTTGATGAGGAAGTTAATGGACCTTCTTTTCTTGTCCGGCTTTTTTTAAATAGACATTTAGCCTAGATCCTTATATTCTCATCTATTTTTCTCTATTATTAACTTTATTTTCAACACTCTTGCATTAAATATGCTCAATTTGTTTCAGGTGGAATCTGTCCAATGGACTTTCGACTCTATGGATGACAGCATAAGCCAAGGCGAGCTAAAACCTCTAGCTGAATTTTTATCTAAAAAGCAATTTGATCTTGTCATTAATCTTCCCATGAGGAACGGTGGTGCCAGAAGGGTATCGTCCTTCATGACACACGGTTATAGAACAAGAAGACTGGCCATAGACTATTCCATTCCTCTTATAACTGACGTGAAGTGTGCCAAATTATTGGTAGAAGTAAGTAATTTACCATCTGGATCCTTTTTTTTGGTCTTTACAGACTGTTGATTTGTTCTAAAATTTGATATTTCCATTCCAGGCTTTGCGTATAATTGGAAAGGCGCCTCCAATGAAAACTCATACCGATTGCATCAGCTCACGCAACATAATTAAACTGCCAGGTTTCATAGACCCTCACGTACATGTTAGAGAACCTGGAGCTACCCATAAAGAAGATTATGCTTCTTGTACTGCAGCCGCTCTAGCAGGAGGGATTACTCTTATTTGTGCTATGCCTAATACCAATCCGGCTATTGTTGATGATGAATCGTTCGCCTTGGTTAAGAAACTAGCTAAGGAAGGAGCTAGATGTGACTATGCTCTTTTTGTTGGTATGTAGGGTTTCAATTTACTAACATTACTAGTGGTTATAGGGTTTAGGGCGCTCTAAAAAGCAATCAGCTACTAGTGACTACAATAGATGTAACTCCTTCTTGAGGAGTACCTCTATATCTATGAATACACAAAGTATTACTTATTTTTCAAGCCATTTGGAAAGATAGTGCAAGGCATCTACAATGTATTTGCCTGATTGGTAGGCAACTTCTTCTTTGTGAAGATATATATTTGCCTTATTGGTAGGCAACTTCTTCTTTGTGAAGATATATAGTTGCCTTATTAGTAGGAAACTTCTTCATTGTGTAGATATCTACCTACTTCTTTTATGTATGTGTATGAAATATTTTTTCCATTATAAAACATGTTTCTTATTGTTTGTCGATAGTGGAATAGGGATTATCGATAATATGAGTGGTTAATACCATAATTAATAAATCAGTAGAAGAAATCAGATTGTCTCTTTTTCTAACCTAATTATTATAAAGAGAAATACCAAAAAAAGGTTTCATATAAAAGTTACAGACAAAGTGAAGCTTCACATTTCAAAATTATTTTCTAATATACAGGATGTTTCGTACGGTTTTACAGAGCTTATCAAAGTTATGGTTTTTAAATGTATTTTATTGAATTTAATAATGGAGATATCAGTTGATTGCTCCACTTTTAATCACTTTATGTCTTATAGGTGCTTCTTCCGACAATACATCTACAATTTCTGAACTAGCTGCCGAAGCCGCAGGTCTTAAGATGTACTTAAATGAAACGTTTACCACTCTGCGTCTTAAAGATCTGGACGTGTGGTCGAAACATTTAGCAAACTGGCCAAAACGAGCTCCTCTTTGTGTACACGCCGAGTCCCAAACTACTGCGGCTATTATATTGCTCGCCAGTTTACAAAACCGACCAATTCACATATGTCATGTAGCTAGAAAAGAAGAGATACTCATTATAAAAGCTGCAAAGGAAAAGGGATTGAAAATAACGTGCGAAGTATGTCCGCATCATTTATTTTTGTCGACGAATGATATAGAAAGAATTGGGGTTACTAAAAGTCAGGTAAATATGTTTTTTTTATTAAATTGTCTATTATATTCCATTGGCATTAATAGCTACCTTCTGAGTGTTTTTAGAAGCTGAATATATATTTTTCCAAGCTTGTTAAATCTCTACCTATTACATGATTCATAAATAATGTGGAGTGTTTGAATACTACGTTTTGATTCGCAATATTTACATTGAGTTTATAGTTATTATAATTTTAGATTGGGATTAAATACTGTGGAAGAGATTAGGTGCATTGTAATCTAAAATGTTTTCACTGTATAAGAAATTAAAAAACAATAAGCAATATAGTCTAGGATGAGTATATTATATTATATATTGTTAAAACCGAAATTGTTTAAACAATTGCAAGGAATTGTTATTTTTCAACCGGACAAATTTTTTTTATATTCTTTATTGAAATACCAATAAAAAAGGTCCTATTACTTTTCACGATAAAGTTGATATTTCCAAAGATATGAAATTTTTAAGGTTCGAAAAATCTCAAATTTGGGTACTTTCAACCCATGAAAAATACAGGGTGTTTTCAAATATGACACCTACAACGTTTGCCTGTAGATACCTCTCATAAAATTGGACAAAATGATTTAAGGTTTGAGCGGTCCAGCCTCTTTACTTTTCGAGTTACAGGGTGTTAAAGTTTTGAAAAATTGAATGTTTTAATTCGATAACTTTAAAATGGATGAATAAATTGATTTGACATTTGGCAGGTTCTTTTTAAATGTAAAAGGGCATATTTTGATGGAAAAACATTTTTCAATTTTTGATCCAGTGGTGTACGTTTGGAAGAATATGTTACCTTTCCCCTCCCATTTTTTACGCCACTGACATTTGAAGCAATTTTTATTCAATTTTGTATTCCTAAATGATTTTCACGTGAAAAACGAATAACTTTTACGTATCAAAAAATATGTAGTTTTCAAGATATTTAATGATTTCATGAAGTCTGCAAGATCACTTTTTAATAATTAATTGAAAAAAAAAAATTTTTGCAATAACTACCCAGTACTTATGGTTGGAATATGTAAAAGGAACTAATGTATGAAACAGCAATGCATCTAAAACATTCGGAAAAGATTGTTGAAAATATTTGTCCCAACTAGTGATTTAATTTAAAAAAAAAGAAAGAGTCCATGCAGCTACATGTAATTAGGTACATATTTAATAGTAGTTTTTAATTCTGATCAACTAAAATTATTAATAAAAAAGTTTTCCATAATGATTCCAACTTAGGGGGACATATTGTATATTTTTTGCCATGTCCCCGGGCCAGATGACTCCTACTGTTGTTTCTTTACACCAAAAGCTGGTAGATAATAGAGAGACTGAAATAAATTATAGTTTATTTCTTAATGTCTGACAGTAGCCTCATTAAATATTCAAATAGAAATTTATCTTTTACAGAGTGATCCTGAGAATTTTACAAGTAAATACTAAAATTCTAATGCAAAACAAGTAGGTGTCTGTATTGGTTATCTATACATCCCTGTTTCAGCTCAAAATACAATATAGTAATAAAACTCAACAAGCCAGATAAACGATAAATATTGCGGCAGTGGCGGAGATTACGATATTAGTGCCATATGTTTTTCACTGAATGTCCTACATTGAGCCATTGTCTTCCCTCCTGTCTGTATTTTCGGATATCTCGTAAATACTGTCGTCTCCAACATATTATTTGCTCGTTGTCGATTAGCACTGATTTGCGACTTTGCTTCTCCCAAGTAAAATTTAATTTGTGTAATATTTTCCACAAAGTTTTTCGCCCTATGTCAGGCAAATTCTCGTCCTCCTTTACCATTCTTAGAATTATGTCGAGGGTTGGGATCTCTTTTTTAAAATATAATTCGTGTACTTTTCGTCTTATTGTATTTTGCATATGTTCATCAAGGTCAAGTGGTTTTCTTCCAGCTGACTTTTTAGGTGGAGATATATTTTCATTTTTCCTCTTCCTTAGAAGCCTGTAAATAGTAGATTCAGTAACTCCTGTCATATTGGAACATGTCGAAACTATATTTCTAACAGTACGGCATTTGATGTACAACAGCGTCATGCACATTTAACACTACAGTCTTCGTTTGTAAGCTAAGCACGCTCTTACACTGTACTGGGGTGAAACTTGAAGACATTTTTCACAACACAGTTAACACTTATGGAACGTAAGCGACTCTGAGCAAAACAAATTATACAAATTTGGGCGAGACCAAGTTTCACCGTATATACCTGCAAAATTTCTAAGTAGTCATTAGGGCAATCCCTAGTAGGACCCTATTGTAATGTTTCTTGGAAATTATCAAGTTGTTTTAACTAACCGAATTTAGATTCATATTACCTTTATATATCAGATCGGGTATAAAATTAAATAGTAAATAAATTCCTTAGATGAACGGTGACGCTTATGGTTTACTACCTGACTAGCATCTGTGACCTTTTCGCGTGCTGTCAGACAATAAGAAACATACTATATAGTAAATTTTTCCACGCGTCTTTCGTTAACGAACTATAGGGCTCCAAACCTGGGAATTAAGAATGTCTTTTTAGGTATAATCTTATTTTACAACCTGCAAATTATTCCTCTTTGTCGATTTTATTAATTTTATTTATTTAATGCAACTATACTATATATGGATTACATCATAATGTCTATTTATTGCACTGTGATGATTAATAAGCTGGTATTTTTTATTATCAACAAAAAATTGTTTAATTTTAATCTTATCTCTATAAATAGGATATACTATGATCCATTGTAAAGATTTCCTCACATTTGGGATTAAGCCAATATCCGGTTTGTGTGGAAAAAGTAAATACTGCGAAGTATAATAACCAAGGGTATTAAAAAACATATTTATATGCAAAATAGGGCACGCAGAGGGTCTAGTAGATATACTATCTTCCTTACACTACCAATCTACAGTAAGGGCGAATTGTATCAAACACTTAAACTCGGTTTAATGATAACTGATGCTTAGACCGTGCCTGATTGATGTATTTATTATTAACAATTACATCAGTCTAAACATCAGTCATTATTAAACCAAGTTTAGGTGTTTGATACAACTCACCTCACCTCACATATCTACCAGGGACGTAGATAAATATTATTTCTTTGAGAGAATAAAAAACTATATAAAACCCTAAAAATTTTTAGGTTAGACCCGTTCTGGTTTCTCCAGAAGACCAACAAGCCCTTTGGGATAATCTCCACGTTATCGATTGTTTTGCAACAGACCATGCTCCTCATACAATTGAAGAAAAACTAAGTGCAGCAGCACCTCCCGGTTTTCCTGGTCTGGAAACTATCCTGCCGCTTCTACTTAACGCTGTCAACGAAGGTAAGATGACCATGGAAGATCTGGTAAATAAATTCCATAAAAACCCCAAGAAAATATTCAATCTTCCCGACCAGCCGAACACGTATGTCGAAGTAGATATGGAAGAAGAATGGATTATTCCGAATGCTATGACTTATACTAAATCCAAATGGACACCTTTTGCTGGAAAGAAGGTATTTCTTTATTACAAATACGTGTATCAACATATGCTATTAACGTTCTCAAAATATTTTTCTATAGGCAACCCAACGCACATCTTATAGGTACATTATATTTATATTGACAGTTACCTGTGGTGTTAATGGCCCTCATTAATACACTTGTTGGTTAAATATCTATTAAGATTAAATTTTTTAGGTTAAAGGAGCTGTACATAGAGTAGTTCTTCGTGGAGAAGTGGCGTACGTTGAAGGTCAAATATTAGTTCAACCCGGTTTTGGACAAAACGTACGAGATTGGGATAAACGTCTTTATTCATGTTCGGTGGAAATTAGTCGACCATCATCAGTTCTAACACTCGACAGACCTTTATCTCCTTATTTATTGAACAATAGTGGTGACTATGATAACGATGGACAAACAAACGAAATATTTAACAAACTATTGTCGACTGAAGGAAAAGTGCATTTCGCCAATGAAGCTCATACTATTGAGTCCAGGTAATAATATAATAATACCTACACGTTAAGCAATAGCTTGTACCTAATTTTTTTTTTCTGCAGGTTATTGTCTCCAATTCCACCAAGGATGCGAACTGAAAGTTTCTCGACTTCTGGAGAGAAAAAACCAAAACCTGAAGGACCAATAGATCAATCACCAGTACATCACTACTCCCAGCATCACCCACTTCATAACAAACATATTTTGAGCGTTGATACTTTCACTAAAGATCAACTCAACGATATATTCAATTTGGCACAAAGTTTTAGAGTCTATGTCAGTAAAGATAGACCGTTAGATCAAATTTTAAGAGGTTAGTTTTTAATTTTGAAAAAGTTATATCAGAGTTTTATTTGTATATTTTCAGGAAAAGTTATGGCTTCCATTTTTTACGAAGTTAGTACCCGAACTAGTTGTAGTTTTTCTGCTGCAATGCAAAGACTTGGAGGAAGAGTTATTTACATGGACGAAACAAGCTCGTCTGTGAAAAAAGGTGAATCACTGGAAGATTCAATCGCAATAATGGCGGGTTACAGTGACGTAGTGGTTCTACGACACCCTGTTCCTGGCTCAGTACTTGTAAGTACACATTTTTTGGTCTCCGAGTCTTACTATACAGGGTGTTCCACGACGAGTTAAAACTATCTACCGGAAGTCGACTGTAACTTTGTTATTTTAAATGGGACACCCTGTATATTGATACATTTTTAAAATCTACGTAAAATTTTAGTATACTTTTGTCTGAAAACTTTTTTCGAAAAATGAATATTTTTTGAGTTATTAATTTTTTTGTAAAAAATTTGACGGTTGTAGGCCCTTACAAATTATTTTTTTACGAGGATACCCTTAAATATATGAAAATGGTTTTTGTTCGGTTGTTTTTAGCAAGGTCAGACGTATTTGAATCAATGTTGAAATTTTTTTCATTTTATACAGGGTGTGTATAAAAAGTGTTCAAAGTTAAACTTCATAAATATCAAATTTCTTTATTTTTTTTAAATAGAACCACCCGGTTTTTTCTATTTTAATGCATTCAGGGGTAAAAGATAAGGCAACTTCATGTGTACTTTCCTATACCTAAACCTTCCCGCTATCCAGATATTAAATGTTTTCTGTAAATTTTTAGAGATGCAGGATATCTTACTGCAAATAAAGCACATCTGTTCTTGTAACAACTTTGCCATATTTACAAATTTACATAATTTTTTTATCTCTTAATGCTTGTATCAACGGGTCAAAATAAAATTTAGACCACACCTGCATCTCTCAAAATTTACAGAAAACATTCAATATCTGGATAACGGTAAGGTTTGGGTATAAGAAAGTATACATGAATTTGCCTTATTTTCACCCCTGAATGCATTAAAATGGAAAAAACCGGGTGGTTCTATTCAAGAAAATAAAGAAATTTAATATTTTATGAAGTTAAACTTTGAACACTTTTTATACACACCCTGTACAAAATGAAAAATTTTTCAACATAGATTCAAATACGTCTGATCTTGCTTAAAGCAAGCGAACAGAAACCATTTTCATATTTTCAAGGGTATCCTCTTAAAAAAATAATTTACAAGGATCTGCAACGGTCAAATTTTTTACAAAAAAATTAATAACTCAAAATTTATGCATTTATCGAAAAAAGTTTTCAGGCAAAAGTATACTAAAACTTTACGTAGATTTTAAAAATGTATCAATATACAGGGTGTCCCGTTTAAAATAGCAAAGCTACAGTCGACTTCCGGTAGAACCGGAAGTCTGCCATCTTTGAAAATATTTTAGTTAAAAAGATCGCATCTGAAAACCAAAACGTAGAAACGTTCATGATTTTACCATAAGTATTTTGCCATATACAGATAGTTTTAACTCGTCGTGTTACACCCTGTATATCTTATTTTCTTTTTAGCGATTCTGATTCCTTTCACATTGTTACTTGTCCTCGCTCTCCTACTGGCATTTTCCCTGCAACGTTTTCAACCAAATTACATATCAATTATTGTCAACTCACTGTACAGCTCATACATTTCATTTTGTGCACCACTCCCATATCTTTCTTCTGCTTTTTCCTACCATACATTATTCTCAACATTTTTCTCATCATATTGTATATAATTATCTATTATTTATAATTATCTATCATCTATTGTATATAATTATCTATGCTTCTCAGAAAGCTTCACATCACTGTCGAAAACCTCTAATAAACGCAGGAGATGGTGTTGGAGAACACCCAAGTCAAGCACTTCTAGACGTCTTCACCATCAGAGAAGAAATCGGCACAGTCAACGGACTCACTATTACTTTAGTTGGAGATTTGAAAAATGGAAGAACAGTTCATTCTTTGGCTAGGCTTTTAACTCTTTACAACGTACAACTGAGGTAAATATAAAATAAAATAGATGATTATAACTGTATACTCTGCTTTAAGCTGTTGTTTGTGATTCCCGTGCTGTTCTCGCGTGATATTACTGACTTGACATCTGTCAATAATGTCAAACTCACCCTTTTGACCAATCAAATATCAATTACCAGCAATTTGCAGATATATTGTATATGCTGAGGATTCCTGATCTTCTTGGCACACCTGTAAATGGTTGTGTTGCTAATCCAATGTTATTCATGTCTTAAGTCCACAATGCCTTGTCTGGAGCCCGACCAGCAAGCTGATTGTTCTTCTATTCTGGCTAAGTAGATACCCCAACTCTTGTAGCGTCTCCAAGTAGTCCTAAACTAGCTTTCAGCTTTAAAATAAGCTGTAACAATAATGACAATTCTTTATAGGTATGTGAGCCCTCCAAGCTTGAAGATGCCTGATCACATCACATCATTTGTACAGTCTAAAGGTATCAGTCAACAGGAATTCAGTTCTCTAGAAGAAGTTTTACCTGAAACCGATGTTTTATATATGACCAGGATACAAAGAGAAAGATTTGCCAGTGAAGAAGAGTATAACAAGGTAAAACAATAATCAATCATCAGAATCTTTTACTTTTAATAATATATTTTATTTTAGGCTTGTGGACAATTCATTGTAACACCAAAATTAATGACAAGAGCTAAAAGGAAAATGGTAGTTCTTCATCCACTCCCTAGGGTTTTCGAAATAAGCCCAGAGTTCGATACCGATCCCAGAGCGGCCTATTTCCGACAAGCAGAGTGTGGAATGTATGTCAGAATGGCTCTTCTTGCGATGGTTTTAGGAAAGTGTTAATATTATATACTTTTTGGGATATTGTTTTCGCTGGAAGTAAACGAAATTTGATTGAATAAAGTATAATTTAATTACTCGGTGGTCTTTTTGAATTTCCCGCGCAGTAATAACACTTTTCCCGTCAACTGTCATCTACTACGTTTGTTCGTAGAACAGCAACCTTTAGGGCGGGTATTATACGAGAGCTTATTTTCCCGACAGATTCCAACGATGCCAAATTGAGTAGTAACATAACAATATTGAAGTTAATATGTAAATATCAGAAAATAAGAAATAGAAAACTAAAAAAAAAACAAGAAAACTCAGGTCCTAACCGGGTTTCGAACCTACGATTTCTGAGTTGTAAGCTCAATACCCTACCAACTGCGCCAATCAGCTCACATTAAGTCACATCGAATAGAAGGTTGAGGGCTGCTTGGACGCATGCGCACCTCAACTACTAAATTTGACGTGGTGGGAGAAATCTGTCTCGTGGGTATTATAATAAGCATGTCTTGAGGTTGACTTTGAATTTAACACTTTTAACAGTCAAGTTAAGAGGGGCCTCACAATTTAGACAGCTTAAAACAGTTGGCACCCCTGACTTGCAACAAATTTTGGAAAAACCCGACAAAGTTAACTCCGCTATTTTGAAGTTAACTATAACATATGACGTCATTCTACAAGTTAACTTTTAGTTATATGTCGAAATAGTTTTATAATACCCAATGGTCGTTACGAGGCGACATAGATAAGACGAGATCGGTTTTGGTTTCTGCGCAAGACAGTTGGCAAACTTCAGGTGGATTCCTCTTATGTGGAACAGAGTCTAATTCTACTAAGAAAGAAAGGCATGTAAGTGAGTGAGATCGGGTAGCACCCAATTGGAGGTAAAAGAGAGAGGAGAGAACATAACAGTATAAAGAATCATC
>CAJUYI010006025.1:0-14502 GCA_910591695.1 Galerucella pusilla
AGAAGTTCACCAGTCTATCGATTTCCCAAATTGAAAAAAAAATCAAAAAACTTTTTTTTTTTCGAACTTCCTTAATATTTCCCGCTGTTCTTGGTAACGTTCATGCATGTGCCGTATTTCTTTGGCGTCCCAACTGTTAATAGTAGGTATCGTTCTTGGGACTGCTTGGGACAGTATACAATCTGTACCTTCTGAAAAGGGTGATAAAGTTGAAGGTGGGTAAAAATCGAGTTTTAAGGCTGCGTTATAAATAGAACACCCTATATTTCACTACTATATTATATTATCATCAGTCCATACAGTTAACTGAAATTGAATTTGTTCATTTAAACTGGATCAAAATATAGTCCGAAGGAGTCGGTTACAAACATACATACAGAGTGTCCACTGATCATATAGGTGAAATATGCTTAAATATTATTTTCAGTGAAAAGTGTTATTTTTTAAGAAGAGTTTTGCTTGTTCTACAACCCCATAAAATGAAATAAAGTTTTTCCAAACCCGTCTCACTTTATGGCCAATTTTATGAAAACCATATATGAATTTTTTGCACTCGACTTTGCTAATTAGAGGATGGCTGTTATTGCAATATTTTTTTCACCCAGATCCCCTGATTCAACTATTTCAGGTTTTTTTTTTATGGGGCTACTTAAAGCAAAAAGTCCACGCAAAGAATTTGAACCATAATATAGAAGACTTGGAACAAGCTATAATTGATGCCGTCACCGAAATTACCCCGGAAATGCTGCTAAATATTGGAAAAAGAATTGAGAGATGTTTCGAAGCTGGGGAAGGATATATTGTATAAATTATTTTTGTTCATTTGGTGTTTCTTACATTATTATTCTGTATGGTTATTTTCGATAATGATTATAATTCTTGAATAGTTAATATTGTTGTCAAATATCTATGAAAAAATGACAATTTGAAAATTATTCCTAAAAGTTGAGAGCTGTTTGTCACATCGTTAACGTCACCCTCTAGATTAATATATTATTTTCTCCACGACTGAATAATAACGCACAAATTATTTTTACATATTTAGCTGCATAATGATATAAATTCTTCGCACCAGTGAATAATAAAAAGAATTCACTCTCGTTAGCTAATCACACTCTATTATTATCAGAATTCACGCTAAAATGAATTGAAATGAATAAATCAAATCGTCTCTTTAAAACGTCAAATACCTAAGAAAGCAAATCGCTTCTGACAGCGCGTCGTTTGAAACGTCAAAATAATTATATAATCGTAATTTTACGTATTATAAGAAAAAAAAATGGACAACAGTAGCGATAGTGAATATGTACGCCTCCCGGAATTAATTTCATTTATGAATGTAAGGGTTCCGATTAAAAATATGAGTTACATATATATATTTACTCTTTACATTTTCAGAAATGCTCTATAGCCTAGTGGTGGTTGACTATGGCGCGGACGATCGAGGTTCGATCCTCACTGGAAGTTTTTTCTTTTTAGTCGTAGAAACTCGTTTTGAAAACTTCATCCGCGTGAATAATAGCCGTCATTCTGCACTCGTTGAAGAATATACTATTCGAACTTGGTGCAAAAATGCATATACGTTTCCATAAAACTGGGTATAAAATGGTCCAGGTTTTGAAAAGCTTGAATTCTATTTCATTTTATGGGGTTCAAGGACAAGCAGAACTTTTGACCAAGAATAGCATTTTTCACTAAAGCTAATAATTGAACATTTTTCACTTATAGGATCCGTGGACACACTGAGTATGCAGGAGACGCTGATAAAATCGTCTTGAAAACTATTTCAGCTGTTATCAAATAATTAGTAAACATTTTAAACGGACAGATAATGGGCACACCCATCTTAAAATTGAAGATAGTTAATTTTGTCATGAATTTAATTCGTTTGTGAAGAATTTGATGAAGCTTCCTGTGGGGAATCTAAAATTTCATATTGGATTTATTATGTTTTAGGGAACAATAAGTCAGGTATATACGATATTCACCCCAGGACCAGTAGCAAACCTATTTCGGTACTCTGTGATATGGAAACAAAAGGTGGCGGATGGACACACATTCAAAAAAGATTTGATGGCTCTCAAGACTTTTATTTGCATTGGAAGGATTATAAATTTGGATTTGGCGATCTGAATGGAGAGTTTTGGATTGGTTTAGAAAACATTTATCGTATGTTGAATATTCTTATTTAAAATTCACAGGAGTGCATATTTTATTATAGTTTTATCTGAATAAAGGCCTCGAAGACGTGAAAATATAGTATATTACGTAACGAGTGTGAAAAATCACTTCCGCACAAGTTATGTACACTTTTTTTCCTACGACCACGCGATATACTTTCACCGAATCAGGCATGTATAATATCATTGTCTATAAAAAGAAAATAATATTGTATAATCTTGCGTTTTTATTTAGATGTGAGAGGTTTTACAGATGTGAATTTCATACGCGTACGGAAAAAAAACTTACACGTACGGATAAGTTAGGCATAAGCTGTCAAATTAAATGTAGAAATGCTAGTCTATTTACCTCGCAAATTCACGTGAAACATCAAAGTAATCAAGCGACAGATGGTGAGAAACTTCAAAAATCGTAGAGTTATGAATTTTCCGCCCTAGGGTTGCTAAACAATACTGTCAGCCCTATTTTTGGTGTTTATATGAATGGTTTTTCGGTAATGTAGTCCTTAATATCAGCTGCCCTCGCTTCGCTCGTGACACAATATACTATTACACATTAATGTAGTATAAATAATAAATGTTTCCATTCATAAAAAATATTTGTGTTAATTTTGTCCAGTCTTATAGGCCGTAATGAAGTTAATCCATAAGCAGAAAAAAACTCATATTTTTAAATTCTTAAAAATTCCTCATAATTTCAGGATGAATCTCAATTAATGGAAAATATTCATTTGGTATAAGATCATGTGGAACAGCATTAAGTTTTTTGGAATAATATCCTCAGTTTTCCCTTGTTTCATTGTCAAAATATTCCTCAAATCAAAAATATTTAGATTGATATTTTCACAATATGCCTTCAATTGGTATTTTGATCTTGTCCTTTTGTAGGCTTCAAGTCATTTTCTTTGACAGATTAACTACAACTTCATGAAGTTTGTTCGATCCTAGTTGTAGGATATGAGATGATTCCTCGATTAACTCTTATTTTAATGGCATAGTTCTCTCGAGAATACGTTATTTTATTCAACTTCAAAAGCACTCTTGAAAAGTATTTGAATTTTTGCCATAAAGTGAAAAATTTTTCAATAATTATTGTGATTTTAGCAAACTATTTATTTAAATATTGATTTTAGATTTTGAAGTTGCCGAACTACTAATTGAACTTACTGATAGGGAACAAAAAAAAGCTTATGCTCAGTATTCACTTTTTGCCATTGGCTCAGAAAGCGAAGGATACATTTTAAAGAATTTGACAGGATTTTCCGGTGACGCAGGAGATTCTTTAACATATCACCTTGGATCTAAATTCACTACCGCTGATGTGGATCAAGATATCAACCCGGGAAATTGTGCTACGATGTTTGGTAAGTAGCTATACAAATATTAAATCGATCTTTCCATTTTACCAAACATATGACTCACCAAAAAATTACACGTAAGGCTGTCCGTATACCAGTTCCATGCGAATGTCATCGTTAGAGATCGCAGTATAATATGTTAAAACAAGTACTATGACATGTTGTACAATCATGTTTTTCATTCGAAAGTTGTAGGCTTAAAAAAGCTCATTTTAAAAGAATAAAACAACTATGGACCAGGGCGTAGACCCAGCACTGTAGTGGAACGCCTCTGATAGTACTTGGATGGGTGACCTCTCGGAAAACACCGTCGTAGAGCCCGTGAAGCCTGCAGGAAAACACTTTAGACTACTTAGGTGAGTGGCATATCGTGGGCATTACACCAATGAGCACAATAGTAGATATGCCGTCTTTCTAATAAGACGTCATACTGACATAGATGTTAGGCTCCATACCCTACCACTAGTTGGAACCTAGTTTATTCCCGGGATTTGTGATAAGCCTCAGTTACAGAAATAGTCCACGGTTGAAAAACAAAGAAAAAAGTCCGGACCAGATTATCAAATAATAACTAATTGTTCTAATTATCAATTCCTCAGACTATGAATTCATTTCCGTGGATAATTTTATTACTTATACGAATTTCATCATGTATTAATATGTTGCAATTAAGAAATTTACATTAATTCTATATTTTTCAAAATTACAGAAGGAGCCTGGTGGTACAAGAGTTGTTACAAAAGTAGTTTAAACGGCAAACATATGAATAAACCGTTGGCCGATGCATATAAAGCTCATGGACTTTCTTGGGAAACATATAAAGGAATTGAATACAATCTTGCAGGTTCTAGAATGCTAGTGCGACCAGTTAGTAATAATTAGACACCTGCTATTGGTACAGAATTGACATAAAATATCCATTTGACTAATATTTTGTATGTTATATGCTTAAAGAAAATAAATATTTTATTTCCTATGTGGTGGGAGTGTTTTCTTGATTGTCCCATATACATTTTCCTAGTTTTTTTAATTGTAATAGAGAGTAATGGTGATTGTAGCCATATTGATGACTATTCATGAAGAATGGGAGAGGAAGAAATGTGTTTTATTGTTATAGAAAGCTCTTGAAAACCTTAAAGACAAAGCAAGATATAAGTTGTATTCATACTAAATACAAGAGAGAAATAATGATGTCCTTATATAAATGATATATTATAATACAATATTATAAAATAGCCACAAAATAAGTTTCACAAATGAAACAAATTCATTTCACCATTCAATGAAAAAATTCTTGAAACGTCTAGAAACCTTATTGATTATTTTTTTCACTTGTCATAATCTGACATTTTGGTGGAATTTGTCATTATTGACAACTAAAAGTGCTTCGAAGTAGATTGAAAAATTAACACAAACCGATTCAGTGCCATCACCCAAGAAAATAATTAACATTTAGTACAAAATTCCACTTCACAATTGATAGAAAAAATAATCTTTCCCAATAAAACTCGTTCTCCAAATTTTATCACACAATTTTTTATTTTCATCACTCAAACTTGTTGATTTGAGGCAAAAACATCCAAACAATCCGAATTTATAATATCTCACGGATTCAATAGGATAATTAAAAAATTAAGAAATATCCACAATGAATTTTGTAAGAATAATACTATAAATATAGGTTAATATAATGACAATATTCAGTTTTTTTATGATGCGAGCAGTCATGACCATGACCATGACCACTGCGCGCAATTATAGCCTGTCCAGTATTATCTTGAATATAGAAACTTGAATGTTCAGAAAAATTCCAATTACGAAAAACACCTACTTGACAACAAACATATTTGTGATAAGAAGCAAGAACCAGATTTCTTTGAAGAAACTTAGTTACTTAAGAGACCCATGATATGGTGTCATAAATGAACAGTTGAATCTAAGGAGCTCTCCACTATTACACTATTTTCTGAAGTAAGAATTGTAAAGATCAGCAGATATAATGTTCCCTAGATTCCTATTATTACACGGATATACTGATTTTTAATGGGAGAAAAGATATCCATGATATCCTGATAGGGCTGATAGGCCTGATAGGCCCAAGCTTGATAACAAGCTAGGTCACTATTTGGTTTAGCTAAAATATTAAACATCAGGTAGGAATCACATCAAATGTAACTTCTGACTTTCTGACGATGATATGTCAACATCGAAATAATGTTCCATGAGTATTTTAGCCTTAGATCCATTTTGAAAGTAATATGAATAGATTCCACAAAGTAACGGTCCAAACAGTACATTCAGAAACAAAATTATTGAGTTAATGACAATGTTACTCAAAAGTCTAGGATGGAATTCTACCACTGTGTAAAATAGACTTACGAGAAGAAATGTCAACTTGATTTTTAAGGAAATGATTAATCAGATGTCAATAACTACATAGGTGATGTTTAAAAAAAATTAATGTCACAAGAGAATTTGCTTCGAGTGCTGAGTATGGTTTTGCACTAGATCAAATTATTCAATAGGTCTTAAGCAGAAACCATCTTCCACAAATCAATATTAAAACAGACCAAAAGAGGTGCTGTTTCACCAAGACAATGCACCGCGTCACAAGTCGATGAGAACGATGGTCAACCTCAATGAAATGGACTTCGAATTGTTTCCCAATCCACCGCATTCTCCAGATTTGGCGCCCAGCTACTATTTCCTGTTCATAGACCTAAAGAGAATGCTCTCCACAAAAAAATTTGAAACGGATGTGAAATAATTATTGAAATAGGCGCAAATATAGCAAATATGGTATCAGAAAATTGCTATGTTGAAGAATAAAATCGAATTTTGCAGTTTACTATGGTAGTCCTGGTACTCTTCAATTGACCTGATATTTACTTCTCATTCGTTAAGCAACAACAAACATTTTTAAATAAATGAAGAAATGTTTGTATTAATTTAACTTTATAATTACATCATGTGAATAGTGAAAAAACTTTTATCTACAACTGTCATGTAACGATTTGACACTATTTTTAATGTCATAATGACGTATATTACCGCACTAGTGCGTTTTGATTACATTACCGCACTAGTGCGGTAATAAGGATCTAGAAACATATTAATACCAGAATTAAATATTTAAAATAACACTGGAAGCTGCATTTTCAATTTCCGAAAGGAGATTTTCTTCGCTTGAACTCATTTTTATAGATTTTTGTTCATTCAACTTTGAAAATTTGATGACATAACTAATTTATTTTTTTTTCACAGCCTTGTTTGTCTTTGTTGCTAGGGTCATAAAATATGATACACAGTACCTTATGTTTGCAGTCAATATTATTAAAAATACGTTGGATTGAAATTTTTTTCAAATTTTATATTATAGGCACTGTTAATAATACTAATAAACAGTTGTAGATAAAATTTTGTACGTAACACGTGTGATAGGAATTATTAACGCACTTATGTGATTACACGACTCGGCCTACGGCCTCGTCGTGCAAACTTCACATGCGTGCGATAATAATGTCCATATCCCACTAATTACGTAAATAACTATTACACAACCACAGTGTGATTTGGACTTCATTATTTTTTTTGTGGGGAGGCATCGACTACGAGGTCATTAGCCTATTATATAAATATTCAATATTTTTGGTTGAATACGTTAAATTTTAAATATCAATTTTTTTCAAATACTTGATGACTTTTTTAATATTGCTTCCATTTGTTAGGCAAAGTCTAATATCATTTGGAAGCATCATTTGTTGTCGTTGATTATTCCATCACTAGTTTCATTTATATTATCAATGGCAAACAGTAAAGGAAGCTAGAAAATGTTTTATCGTTTCCACATTAGCGACAAAGAGTGCTTGGCATGTTTGTGATTTGGCTTAATTATCTTATCGAGGTACTGTGAAATATATCAAATCACAAAAGTAATTCCCCATAGTTGTAGATTATAATACAAAATTCAAATGTTTTTATTTACTTCACCGGATATGTTGATACAATTTTACTGTGGGCTGAAAAATATTAATATAAATATTAGTGGTCAACTCCAACGCATCTTCATTTCATACAATACTTTTAAACGGTGAAAATGTTTTGGTCCATTTTATTTTTATTATTACCCAGTAGTTTGAGTGGAAGTGCCACTTTCAATGTGGAAGTAAGTATAAATTTTCTCATTTCTCATAAAAACTTCACATTAAATTATCAAAGTTTACTCCCCTTATATCATGCCAATAGTAGAATAATAATTATCGTTAAGAGTTGGCCACTCGAAGCAATCCAACCATTTTTTCAAAATAACTCAATAATCTGGATGAACTACTATCTTATGAAGACGCCATCACCAATTTTTATATATATTTCCCTATACATTTGCTGATTTCAGATATATTACGTACATAAGGTTTTAAATGAGTATTTACAGAATAACAAGGTGTTAAAAATTATATATAAATCGTTTTTTGACCAAAATATTTCGCAAAAATATTCATCTAATTTATATCCTGTTAAAATGTAAGAAGGAAAACATTAATGCAGTATAACTTTCTCCATCCTCGAATGAACTTTTAAAGGTCAAATTTTTAACAACTTTGACAAAAAAAGGATCTAAGTTGTTAAAATGTAATTTTTAACACCCTGTTACTCTGTAAATATTCACTCAGGACCCTAAAAATAATTGGTGTCAGGGTATGAGCCTTTAACTAAATGGTTATAAAAAGCTCATCCAATTTGTTCGGTTTTTTGCCATTTTTTAGTGTCCAGCCATGTTTTCTTCTTATTATCTAATTTTCAATTTTCTTAATAATTTTTTTACTTTTTCTCTTATTCTCAAACACCTTTGCTTTCCATATTTTTTTAGTCTGTCTTATATTTTCCATGATTTAAAATGTCTTCCTCATCCCAATTGTCTGTATTCTATGAATTCTAGTATTGATTCTATCATTAGATGACATCTTATATCTGTGCTATCAACTTTATCTTATTTTCTTAACTCTTTTGAATACTTCATTTCAACTGCCCGTATTTTGCTTTTCTATGTTTGGTTTATCAGCCATGGGTCACATCCATAAGTTGATATTATACTATATATTCAAATATCGGTATTTTTCTATAACTTCTCGTTTAATTTCTATACTTGTTTCCTCTTGTCCCTTTCCTATAACTTTCGTTTTGTTATCATTCATAACTATCTCATTCTCCTTCAAGATACTATTCCATATTTTTAGATTGTGTTTCAAATCTTCAGATTCGCAAAAATAACTATACTCTCAGCAAATGCTCCTTCTGCCACTTCTACTTTGTTGAGATCGATGAATTCTATATTGAAATTTCTTGTAACATTTTTCCATTATTTGGTATAATATATAGGTTATGCATGAAGTTGGCTAAAACTGCCTTCTTGTCTCAAACCCCCTGTAGATTATTGGTTAAAGCCGAGTTATATCATTACTATATATCATTTGGATTGATTCTACTCCCTTCTAGCTCCACTTTTTTGAGTATATTCCATAGCTTCATTCTCTATGTTTTATCAAATGCTTTTTCTCAATATATGTAGTGAAAAAATAATCTCATGTGGAGTGCCTCAGGGAACGGTTTTAGGACCAATCCTGTTTAATATTTACTTAAATAACCTATTTATGTTAGAAACAAACTGCAAAATCATCAGTTTCGCCGACGATACCGTATTGTTTTGTGTAGATAGCAACAATTATAAACTGCTTATTGAAAATCTTGCAATATCTCCTAGTAAAACAGTTAAATATCTATTTAAGGTGGGATCAACATATACAACATCTTTTAAAAAAGTTACGATATATATTATTTAAATTCAAAGAAATTTGTAAAATACTCAACTTTAAACAAAAACAAATGATATATAAAAGTTTGGTGGAACCTCATCTAAATTACGGAATAGTGGGCTGGGGTGGAGTTTCAAAAACACATCTTTCAGCATTAGAAATCCTTCAAAAACGTTTTCTTAGGACAATTCTTCATCAAAGCTATGATTGTCCAAGTAATACTCTTTACTTTCAGAGTGAAATATTTGATATCAGGCAACTATTTTATATAAATATCTGTATCATCCAACACGCTAACAAACACGAACTAATAAATTTAAGACACAAATATGACACGCGAAATAAAACGGAATTCACTACTCCCCACATGCAAAAAAGTGTCGGTCAAAAAAGCTACTCATATTTGGGTCCTAAGATTTATAATTCACTTCCACTTGATATTAGGAATGGAACTGGAGAGTCTCTATACAAAAAAAAGTAAAACAATTTGTATTTGATATGTCCAGAAATTTTGTAGAGGAACTGATTCAATGATCCAGTTATTGTTATTATTATGTATTTGTATTAAAAATATTAAAAAAAAAATAAAAAATTAAAAAAAAACCTAATATATGATTTTATTTAGCATTAGGGTAAATTTTAAACAAATTGTTGTATGTATCCGATAATTATTATTCTAGTATTTTTTGTGTTATACCACACACAAGTATATCTTTGTCGTACTTCGTGGTGTTTATTTGTACTGATTTTTCTCAAAAGTTTATATTTTGTATGTAATTTATGCGAATAAACATTATTATTATTATTATGAATTATACGTCTTTTTATTTTCATGTCAGACTCTCCAAATGATTTGCTTCATAGACAAAATATGATCTTGTGTGCTTCTGCCCTTCCTTAAGCCACTTTGCGACTCTTCCAACTCTTCTAATATAGTATTTAGTCTCTTGTCTATCATTTGTTCAAACATATTCTTGGCAGTAGGTAATCATGTTATAAGCTATGTATAAGCTATCACTTAGTGTTTTTCATGATATATTATCGGCTTTGTATCGTTAAGCTGCCTCTTATTATTCTTCCTAGCACCATATTATAAAGAACTATAGAAAGTGGATCTCCTTGTCTTTAATCACCACCATATACATTTAAAGTCCTGGTTACAGTGACTTCCACTAACTAATAATGGGTTTGTTCCCGTAGAAAGTTCCTAACTGTTATGAACATATTGAGTCGGCGCACTATCAGAATTCAGGCTCTGCTGGAACGCTTTTTTGATACTGCGCAGACTCAATATGTCCATAACAGTTAGGAACTTGCTACGGGAACAAACCTATTGTGTCCATATTTCAGTTAATGTCATTTTTCCATTTTTATAAGTCCAAATCAACTTATCCTATGCTTTTTATAATGATATATCCATCGATATTTTTTGTCTCCTTGGGAAAATCCATACTTCCAAATATGCCTTAGCTTTGAACACTTTCCCGATCCGTCGGAGTATTCCAATTATCTGACTATGCCTAACACTGTTCACTGCCTTGCACCATTGTTGATCCAGGATCAATTCGTCAATACAAAATATTCAGTTTTCTTTTATTATACAGTTTCGTTGACTAATTTTTGTTACAGAATAATGTTGTAAGGAACGAGGAGCCTTCGAATTTGGAGTTTTTGAAACTGTTAGGGTTGAAAGTAAATGCGAATTTAGATACGTTGAAAGAGGATTTGAGAAAAGTGGCTTCTGCACAGCTTGGCAGTGGTGAGTATGAACCACAAATTTCATTTATTTTATTACTATCATTGATTGATATAGTTATTTTCTCCGCCTTCTGTAGTGCGCATAATCATATACTAAATGAGTTATTGAGACTTTGAGTGTTGCATTCAATGTTAAGTGTTCTAAATTAAGGATTCTGAAATCATTGTTAACTACGAACGGGCCAAACAATAGAATATTGGATGTATTTGGAAGTGTAGAAAGTTGAATTTAATGTTAGTTTGAATAAAAACAAAGAACCTTCACCTTACAGTCCGTAGTTTATTGAAAAACAATTGTGATGTTTTGTTCCTAAGGATTAACCAGTTTGGCACTATAAAAATTTCCCAAACCACAGGAACTTTGCTGTTAAGAAAAAAATAGTTTGAATACATTCGCTTTTGTAAGTTATGCTACAACAAAATATTTTAATTATAGAAAAATATGAAGAATCAGTACAAGCACCTGTAAAACTCACATTTAATGTTGATGAAAACGAACACGAACACAACGTTCCAGGTTTATTCGATTATAAGGAAGCTTGTAAATCTTTGGTGGGATCAAGTATTATACCTCTTTGTCGACTGACTAAGGAATACTCCCAAAAGGAGAAGATGAATCTTCCCAGAAGTTGCCAAGAAATTTTAGAAAGTGGTAAGTCTCATTATATATTGTAAATAGTTCATGAAATGTAAAGTAGTATGGGAAATTTTTTTTCTTGATTATAGTTTGATACTTGTTACTAAGTTATCAGTCTTCCTAAGTAAAAATACATTGTAATATCTTAACTTGCTGTTGATTCATCAGAGTTAATTTGCATGTACGAGAAATTTACACGCAAAAAATGCACCAGGCAAGCTACTGTTCACGATTTGTTAGCTCTGGAGCTTCTTTTCATTGAAATAATTCAATATGAATAGGGGCTAGATCTTTGACCATTAAACATAAGATTAGTAAAACATAATCTGGAGCGTCCACACTATTCCTTTGTTTACCAATTGGCAAAGCCGATTTCGTGTAAATACGACCATTGGCACGTGCTAATAAGCCAGCCGTGTGCCAATGAAAATTTGCTCTGAAGTGCCGGTCTCCTTCAAAGGAAGCCAATGAGAACGGACGTGCCAACCACTGGTCTCTAGCGGCTTCAGTTAAGATTCAGACTGTCTGCCAGTTAGGACGTGTTTTCGAATGGAGTGGTCAAACGAGAAAGTTATTAATTTGTTCTGTTTTCAGTAGTGATAACCCAAGGACATTGATAATTGTTCGAAAAAATTTTATGACAGATTTCGAAAGCTTGTTGCTTGCCTACAAGCAAAAAGCTTGAGAAAGTTGTCATAAAATATTTGAGCATTTATCAATGTCCGAGGGTTATTCGGATAGAAAATTTTTTACCAATTATAGAATGACAACCAAATCGTGACATTTCCAAATATTAAATATTTGAAACTTCAAAATCGAAATAAATCAATAGGTATGTGTCCATAGCAATGTGAAAACAGCCCATGGTCTGTTATCAGTGTAATGTTGACATGATTGGGTTAAATTGTTCATAGGATAAAAAATGAGGAAATTTGATTGGTTATTGGAGCTGTCAAAGAATTTTCAGTAAAACAAACATTGTCTTGTAGGGAACAATAAATCTGGCATATATGACATCCATCCCAGGACAAGCAGCAAACCATTTTCGGTCCTTTGTGACATGGAAACAAAAGAAGGCGGATGGACACACATACAAAAAAGATTTGATGGATCTCAAGATTTCTTTTTAGCTTGGAGGGAATATAAATTTGGATTTGGTGATCTGAATGGAGAATTTTGGATAGGTTTGGAAAATATCCATCATATTACAGGTAAGTTGATCTAATTTTCTTCAAAGCAACATACAAAACTCTTTTTTATGCTTCACTATGAATGCCAATACATAGTAAGGGAAAAATAATCACTCCATGCCAATAAAATAATCAAACAAGTTATCGAATACGTCAAAAAGTGCTGGATGAAGGTGATGAATGAAAAAGTTACTTCCTCCACATCAACCAATTTTATTGTTTCTATTTTATCTCCATAACTTGGACGTGAGGAAGGCTTTCGATAAAGTTTGGCATGAGTGTCTAATAAATAAAATCGAAGCGTTTTTGGGATATAAACACGTATTTATAGTTATTTTCTGTATCATTCATCAATAACCCCTAAATTTCAACTTTTATTTTTACTGCATTCTTTGGATTTGTTGCATACAAAATGACCTAAATTTTGTTGGAAGTCAGGGTTGCCAACTGTTTTGAGCTGTCTAAATTGTGAGGCTCCTCTTGATAAACGATATTCTATACCCTATTTTGGTATAGGAAACCAAACATATGTACCTTAGTATTAACAAAAAAAGGCTAAAAACTGACATTTGAACCGGCGTGACATTTGTACAAAAAACCTACGAATATTTTCTCGAATATTCAAATTATTCTGGTACCTAACTTATTAGATATTTGTTGATTTTAGGTTTTGAAGTGAACGAACTACTAATTGAACTAACTGATAGGGAACAAAACAAAGGTTATGCGAAGTATTCAGTTTTCGTCGTTGGTCCAGAGAGAGACGGTTATCCTTTGAAAGAAATCAAAGGATTCTCAGGTGATGCAGGAGATGCCTTAATAGCCCATCTTGGATCCAAATTCACTACTTCCGATGTGGATCAAGATGAAAATTCGGGAAATTGCGCTGCAATGTACAGTGAGTATCAAAAATTTCATTGGAACTACCACATTCATATAATTTTGGAGCAATTATCACTAGCTCACTAAATATAGCAAATTGATTATTTAGGAAGCAACTGCTTTTGTTCGCAGGCGCTGGAATTTATAGAACGTGAACAGTGCATGAAAAATTTCGCTGTGATAGTAAGAGCAATAATAATAACTCTTTTATGTAGCAAAAAACAAATATAATAATATGGTATGAGGTATCGTGATATCTGTATTTTTATAGATTAATGAAACATTTCAAATTTATTGAAAATTACCATTATTTTGTTTTAGGCGGAGCTTGGTGGTACAAAAATTGCTTTGCAAGCAATTTAAATGGCAAATATATGAATAAACAATTGGCTGACCCGTACAAGTATCACGGACTGAACTGGAACGGTTTCAAAGGGAAGGAATATAATCTTGCAGGTTCCAGAATGTTAGTTCGACCTCTTAGTGATAAATAAATACGTCAAACAGTAGTTTGTATAATACATGACACAATAACCTATACTATGTTATATCCAAATTTGTATCTAATATATTGCATTTGAAATAATTTGTTTGATTTGAGATAGCACCAATCTAATGAACATAGATTCTAGATACGATACTTGTTGAAGAACATTTAGTGCGCGCCCCGTATTATGCAGAAGCTTG
>CAJUYI010006026.1:0-10098 GCA_910591695.1 Galerucella pusilla
ATTTCTTCCAATATTACATTGGAGCTGATTCCGCAAAAGGTTTCGGGCCCCCAGAAAGGTATTTCAGTCCCCCTCTTTGCTAGTTCATCTGCTATTTCGTTTCCTTTCAACAATAGTAGTACTGAATCCAAGCTTGCAGTCCTATCAGTGACGATATAGGCCAGACGATAGGGGTAACAGCTACCAGTAATTATCAATACGGCTGATTTTTTTTTAAATAAGTACCATAAAGTAGGTATGTAGATTAATATGAAAAAATGTTTACCAGTCTATCGATTTCAAAATTAGAAAAAAACAAAAATCAAAAAACATTTTTTTTTTCGAAATTCCTCAATATTACGCGTTTTGAAGAGAGAAGTGTCAGCTTCAAGATGGCATTTTTGTTTGTCATAGCAAATAATCATTCTTAGCAAATTACTCATATATATACCATATATAAAAGGACTAGTCCGTATAGAAAAGGACTGAGGATATTAGTCCATATGTGTGAAAAGCTTTTTTTTTCCTGAACTGTCTAGTCCGTTTGTAAAAGGCCCAGTCTATTCATTTATACTGCCCAGCTCCACCTACGCCATATGTATATTTCTAAGATATCTAAACACAATTTTTCCCAATTTATTTATTAGAGAAATGAAAATACGTCGTATAGAGAATACAAATCGGGACATTTAATTTTTCTTATTTGTTTGTACAGCTTAAGCTATCATGGCATTTAGAATAACATAATACATTACCTTGTCGATAAGCACATTTCTCTGATAGAAATTTACCCTTACAATTACATTTTTCAAAACCTTGCCCATGTCCTGTCGATTAAGCAGTAGTCACCGATCCCTGTCTTTGGAAACCTCTTCAATTTTCAAAATGTTAGCAGGGCACGTACGAAATTCTGAACGGCTATATTATTTTGAAATCACTCCTTGTTTTGTTCTCAACCCATTTTCTGTGGCTTCCATTACTACAGCTAAAACTGACCTAGCATCTACTCTGCCTTGATCGACGTCTGGAACAGGAATTCTTACAGTTGATCCGATTTTTGGTTTTGGATGGCTGCTATCTGATATTACTTTCGTTTTGCCTGTAGCTCTCATCCATCATGAGCAGCTTTTTTTGCCATTACCATATATGTTTCTGTTTCTTTTGCAAAAACTGCAATATTTTCCGAACATGGGTTTCCAACATCGAAACCTTCTTCATTCACGGGATTGAAACAATTAGGTACCGCATATCGGACATGAAATTTCTTGTCCATTATCATGATTTTCCGCTTATACTCCTTCTAGCTGCTCTTCTATGACCTTTTCTGTTTCTGTAACAATTTCTATATCCGATTGATGCGAGGCCATATTACTAATAATTGTTATCACATTAAAAAAATACCTTTCGTTTTGAGATTCCATTCCAAAAATCTGTATCATACGACAATAAAAACACTTAAGGGCCCGTTATTGAATGAAAATATGACCGTAAAAACATGGCTTACGTTTTTCATTCAGTTAATTTTTATTAATAATTTTAGATGAGACATAAGGTGTTATATCGATTGCCAAACTGTTAAGGTAGTGTGCAACATAATTTATATATGGGTTTCTTGGTAGTAATAAATTCAACAGACGTTGTCAAATATCCCCAATTTTGGGCAATGAAGATTGAAATGATATAAAGGTGACACATCCTTCATAACAGTATTTTATAGACAAATGTGCGACAATGCAGCGAAAATATTGTTATTTTATCAAGAACTGAATGAAATAAAAGCGGCATAATTAGCGCCGTAATTCAAATATGGTAGCCAAAAACTCAGTCTTATTTGGTTGAACCGAGTTGGCATCAGAGGGAGCTGATTGAATCAGTATCATTCGAGTGATAGGTATATATCGAGAGGATAGTTTCCGATATGAGACTCTAATTTTCCAATCCAGTGTTGCCAGAACGGATACAATTGTATCAGATTTCGTACTCTCGATAATCTAAATGTAGGTACACTGGTACAACGTGTGTAATGCAATAATATTGGCATGTTAACTTTTAATAGCGAAAGTATTAGTTATACACGAACGACTTCAAAGCGTTTTTCATATAGACAATCAAAGATCTCGCATTATATCTTCTCTTTATAATAATAAATCACATTAAGCTAAGTTAGATGTTTAAAAGTGATTTCATTCATTTATATTGATTTATTCAGTTAAATGTTGTTTGTTTCCGTAGGTTTGAGTAAAATTAAAGGATTTGTCATGGTTTTTTAATATTTTCGGTATTTAGGCTAAGATCTGGTGAATAATTTAGGCAGTAGCTGGCAACAGTGTTCTTGTTTTCGTTCCAGTTTAGGATAGGATAGGATGGTTTTAAAAACGTAAAACAAACATGACGTACACACGGAGGAAAAAAGCGTCATTCAAAATTTATATACAGTGTGGAAACCACTTATGGAATAAAATTATTTATGTCATTATCTTAGAAAATTATAAAATATGCCGAGACTCGTCAACTTTTGAATTGAGTTGTGCGTTATGTAAACATAAATGTAAATGTACAGGGTGACTCACGCAAGTATGCCATAGTCGGTGTTTTTTTAATGAAACACCCTGTATATTTGCATATTTTTGAAATCCTCTTAATGAACCGATTCCAAAAAACTAAATGATGTATGGTCAATTATGGATTTTACAGGGTGAAATTTTAAAATTAATAATTTATTACACTTGAAATATTGGTACTTTTTAAAAATAGCTAAATATGGATTTATCAAAAATCTAAACTAACTAATTATTAGACGTATTTGTATATAAAACAAAGCCTACTAGGTTCATGAAAACGCCAATAATTAGACAAAATCGGTAAATAATGTGGATTGTTTTAAATCGGTAAATAATGTGGATTGTTTTCTATTCTGTCAGTTGTTGCCCACTAAGCAAAGTAATATTCATACAATATTTCAGTAACCTCTCATCGTAATGTGTAATGTTACATAAGAGTTTCCTACTACCTTACTGCAAAGGTTCAGCAACTACTGAAACGGACGTTCAGTAATATTACAAACGGAATGTGTCATTATTATTTATTCCAGCAAGGTTACTGCAACATTGCGTATAATGTACAAGAAAGATGTAAATGCGATATTAAAAATGCAGCAACTACTGAAATTGATTGATACATGTAATGTTTCATAATTAGTAATTGCAGGAAGGTTTCTGTCATGAGAAGTTGTTAAGTTTACATGTCCTTGAAAGCCTTGGAGGTCAAAAAGACAAAATATTTAAAATAATAATTTTATTCATATAAAATATAACATAAAAAAACAAATAAGTACACATTAAAATGTCAAAATTAAATGAAAATTCTTTTTGTTCTTATCCTGAAACAAACCTGAAACAAAATAATCATTGAATGATCAGAGCTTAAAGATTGATAACTTGACCTACTACCTACTCTACCAAACCTCTCAAACATATCTATAAAGCAATCTCAACAAACCATTGAAAAAAAGTTTCATACATGATAATAAAATCACTGCTTCCCTCTGTCAAAACGGGTTTTGGCAAACTGCAACCATGTCATCACATTCCTTTCAAATGCATCATCCTTGATGCATGGAAAGGAATGTCTCACTGCATCTGAAACAAAAAAATATTGTAAATACCTACAATATTTAACTTGAACATTATGGTGATATTTCTCATTAACGCCACCAATGTACTGTAAAACCTGGAAGTAAAATTGAAATTAAAAAGTATTCCCCAATATTCACAATGTAAAAGTATTCTCCAACCTTTCAAATTGAAAAGAACTGTAGTTTACTACTTTCATACATACTCACCGGTTGTTGTTTGTTGTTTTCATCTTCTAATTTAAATATATATATCTTATGAACATAAATTGATTACGACAATTTCGTTCCTACCTATCTGTATAATAATATGTAGGTAGGTACCGAAACGACTTTACTATTTTCCTACTAAACACAGAAAGATAATACATAAGACCAAGCAATCCTAACCTAAAATAATAAATTATGTAATTGCTTTACCTTGTATGCAGATGCGTTTTCCATTGTGCTGCCACCAAAATAAAATTGCAGATCAATAATAGTTAAAAATAAACAAGAGCACCTAAACCAAATCACAAGGCACAACACACAACTAAATTGCAAAATGAGGCGTACTGCGTACTACTCGAACACGAAACTCGAAGCAATATGGTGGCGCCCCGGCATCTTCTCATGACCGGGAAATACAAAATTGTTTGGCTTGTCTGATGGGAAATATTATTTAAAGTTTATTTATATTTACTATTTGAAATTGTCATGGCGTATTATTTCATATTTTTCTGCGATGATGCAATCGAAAACTAAAAATGTATTGTGTTTTCTATGTACTGTCAATATAGTTTTTAGCTAACTTATGTATTGTTGTAAATATAATGTAACTTCAAACTTAGTGTAATGTTCCGATTTGAATTTGATGGATAGTTCCAAATATAACCTGCAGTCACATTGTTCGTAGATAGTTTTTGCATTGTTGCATTTATAATGAACTTTCATGGCTGATGTAACATTGCAGCTGAAACTCCATCAATAGCTCGCTATATAACTTACGTGAAACTTGTCAGTAGCTTTTTCTGCCATGTTGAAAACTTAAATATAGTATTGAGCTGTATGAAATATTACATTATCATGTTACGAAAGTAATCCATACATAATATTGTGGTAATATTTTGTAACATTACATGCTTAGTGGGTGATGTGTTGACAGTTTATACTGGAAAAGTAAAATCTTCCCCAATAAATGAATTGGACCAAGAGGTATACTATCGAGTGGCCAGCTAGATCGCCAGACCTTACGCCGTTAGATTTTTTTCTGTGGGGTTATCTCAAGAACAAAGTATATGCAACACAACCAACTAGCATTGTAGACCTCAAAGACAGGATAACTACAGAAATACGGAATATTCCACCTCAAACTTTAAACGAAGTTAAGGAGTTTTATAGGAGACTGTGCTATTGCCAACAACTAGGTGGATAACATTTTGAGCATTTATTTTAATGTATTAAAATCAAATACATCAGGTATTTTATGTATGTGTTTGATAACTGTAAAAATAAAAATTTCACCCTGTATAATTCATAATTGACCATACATTATTCAGTTTGTAGGAATCGGTTCATTAAGAGGATTTCAAAAATATGCAAATATACAGGGTGTTTCATTAAAAAACAACACCGACTATGGCATACTTACGTGAATCACCCTGTACGCTTACATTTATGTTTACATAACGCACAACACAAAGTTGACGTGTCTCGGCATTTTTTATAATTTTCTAAAATAATGACAAAGAATTTTATTCCATAAGTGGTTTCCACACTGTATAAAAAATAATATATATAAAACTGCAAATGGGCGTTGAATGATAAATGGGTGTGGAGAAGGTATCGGTATTTCAACCACTACGCAATAGGTTTGTCTTGTTATACATAGATGGTCGACCAAGCTATGCTGGTATTTCTACCACCAACTCCAACTCATGTCTTGCGACCACTAAATATAAACAAAATCAAAAAGGGTGATCGAGTCGATATTTAATTCATTCAGTTCGCATCCTGGGTATGTTATTTTGTTTTTTTCGAGCCATACATCAGACAATTTTTGACCGATTTCTATGTTTGACCTCTCGTTACATTCACAAATGTCTGAACTTTCGTAAAATAATTCGCAAACATATACAGTGCGAAACAAAAAATTTCCAGTCAGTTTTAAAGTGTGGTAAAGTTTGGATGTGTCCGCCATTTTGTTTTTTAAACAAAACCGACATCAATAAAATCGACCTATGAATAAAAAAAATATCAATAAAAAAGGAAATTCCGTTTTTTTTGGACAACCCTATATATAACAATATAAAATTATTTGCATTTATAATCATGAAAATTTAAATAATAAACATCCTTAGAATGTAGTGTTTATCTTATATTTGTTTTAACATTAAATAAAAGAGATCATAACAAACTTATTACTGCTAGACTACAGTCTTTTTCTTTTATCACGAATTTTAGTTCAATTTGATAGAGGTTATTTTTTCTATTCTTACCTTGCTATTTCTTCGTAGAAAGCTTATTGTCTAATCACTTTTCTTGATTCTAACAATTATCATTCATTTATGATGGAATCACTATTATAATAAACCACAGTTTGGCGATTGCAGCTGCACCAATTTGCGCATGCGCCTAATTAACGTCGACATGCCGCGAAATTTCATTCAATAAATTAATTCTTTCCCTTTAACGAAAATACGCGTAAAGACGCCTTTGTTATTTCTAGATGGATTTTCATTCATTTTGGTCCATGATAAAATTGTTATTATATTATTGAGTTTATTATTGAGATAGGATTGGTTGAGTTAATTATTTAGATAGGATTGGTTGAGTTGATAGTCGCATGTTAAAAACAAATAATAGTATTTTGACAGTAGGTAGTCAAAATGGAAGTCGAGAACGTATTTCAACTAAATTCTCTCATTAGTTTAAATGATGAGGAATTGTTGAATCGACATTTGTTACCGCGGGATGTAAGATGTCCTGCTGTACGGTGTCGAAGACTATGTTCGTTGCAAAAACGGAGGACTGGTATTTTGGGACATAATTTTTGTTGTACTAAGTGTAAGATTAGGATTCGTGTGGCGAAGGGAACTTTTTTTGAAAACTGTAAAGTGCCAATACGTACAATTTTATATTTGCTATGGCAATGGGTGTGTGAAATTCGGTCGGGGTCCAGTGCTATGTCAGTTGGTTGTAGCAAGACAGTTGTTGTGCAGTACTACCGCTATTTTAGAGACATATGTTCGTGGAAGTTGATCGAGAGGAACGATCTATTTTTATTTGGTATATATATCTCTGTAGCTACTAACGGAAAATAATCAATTCAGATTAGATCTGATTTATTTCAGTAAATTTGGATTTTTTTTAACTACACCACTTTTAAGATTTCTGTTAGTTAAATTTGGTTAGTTTTAATTTCTTGTAGGGTTACCTAGCTACTTCAATTTCTTTGCATTTTTCAGGTGGAGACGGTCACATCGTGCAAATCGATGAGTCCGTGCTGACCAAGCGGAAATACAACAGGGAGCGCTTGATTCCAGAGCAGTGGGTGCTTGGTATCTACGATGTCACGGATAAACGTGGTTATGATGTTTTTGTGCCAAACCGAACAGCCACTACTTTGGATCCACATGAAAGCGCGCCGGATCGACGTTTCGCAATTCGCGCGCGCGAATTATACATATTATACATATTATACATATTATACATACTTTTTTATTCCCTTCCCCTTCTCGAAAAAGTGTTTGATAATTTGTATTCCACATGAAAGCGACCCGGCGCGCTCGCTTCACTCGCGATATCCATCAATCAATCTATTGATAAGCATATTGACTTCCCTTCCCCTTTTTGGAAAACATCATAATATGAAATAAAAATCATTTGATATTCATGTCTGTCTATATTATACATACTTGTTTATTCCCTTCCCCTTCTCGAAAAAGTGTCTAATAATTTGTATTCCACATGAAAGCGCGCCGGGTCGACGTTTCGAAATTCGCGCGCGCGAATTATACATATTATACATACTTGTTTATTCCCTTCAGTAGATGGTCTATGTATGTTCTGCAACAAGTATAGGGAAAACCGTGTGTTAGAGAGAGAGCAGCGAGACAATGTGTAAGAGAGAGAGAGAGCGGCGCGCGCGTTTTAATTTAAGGCAGCCATTTTTAGTCCTGTTGTATATTTAAAAATCTGAAAAAACTTCAGTGAGATTCGATCCCACAACCTTCGCGTCTATAGCAAGGCATTCAACACATGCTGCCATAAGCTCTCATGCATATTATTAGCGAAGAATGGTATTGCTGCTGCAATGTGAACGCGGGGGGCGATGCGGAGGTAATCGACGTAATCGAGAGTATAGATATACCGGGGATGGTTGAAAGTAGCGCAATAATGCTGTCAAAAAGGCACTAACACCTAACTTCGTTACTATTGGTCCGATTTGAATGGAACAAACGGCATTATGTATGAAAAGTGATGTAATTTATATATGGAGAGTATGAGCATGCGCAATAATGCTGTCAAAAAGGCACTAACACCTAACTTCGTTACTATTGGTCCGATTTGAATGGAACAAACGGCATTATGTATGAAAAGTGATGTAATTTATATATGGAGAGTATGAGCATGCGCAATAATGCTACCATAAAGGCACTAACACCTAACTTCGTTACTATTGGTCCGATTTGAATGGAACAAACGGCATTATGTATGGAAAGTGATGTAATTTATGGAGAGTATAAGCATGTGCAATAATGCTACCATAAAGGCACTAGCACCTAGCTTCATCCGATTTGAATGGAACGTCAGGTCAAATGACACACGTCGAAACGTCACGTGACACGTTGAATGATACACGTCAAACAGTTTCATAGGGTGTACCATCAAATTTGCAAACATCAATATGTGGAAAAATACCGAAAATGTAACATTTCCTTTGCAGAAACTCGGCTTTTTCTTGTCCTCGAACGTAAATATAGTCTGAGGCATGCAATAACTTGCTTTTCAATATTTTATTTTAAAAATTGTAAAACGAAAATTCCAATCTTCATGTAATATAAAAGTTGATGAATATACAGGATGTTTTTTTTGATAATACTTATAACAATTTTATATCATATTGTTTTAAGAAATTAAAAACTTAAAATGGCATAAATTAATTTATAAGTTGATCGACCTAAGTACCAGGTCATGTGGCTCAGGTTCATATCAGGAAATTGATGTAAAATAGACTAAGTGTAGTATGCATAGGTACATTGAAAATTTAAACAAAGTATATATGACAAGTGGAATGTCATTGACCTTACTCGATTCTTTTTAACATATACAGAGTGCTGCAAAATTATTGTTCGCAAAGTGAATCAACTAACGTATCGCTGAAAATACATTAACATCCAAGACAAACAAATAGGAATTTTTGTAAATAAATATGACGTATTACGCTGAAGTTATCCGATATTACGGACGGAACAAAAATTAGGAACTCCTTATCTATCAGGATAATTGATGCCTAGTATGCATAGGTACATTGAAAATTTAAACAAAGTATATATGACAAGCGGAATATCGTTAACCTTACTCGCTTCTTTTAACATATACAGAGTGTTGAAAAATTATATTTCGGGAATCAACTGATGTTGAAAAGACATTAACGTACAGGACAAGTGACATATCGTTGAAAAACACCAAACATTCTTTCAACAGGGTGTATCGTACAAAGACAAGTGATATATATCATTAAAAAGGGTATCACGTCTCTACAGGGTGTTTCATGAGACTATAAAGAAAAAATCAGGTGACATTCTCCATCTAGTTTTTGTCATGCGTAATATTAGTATCTGTCTTTGTTTTATTCATGTAAAAGTTGATGAATATACAGAATGCACGAAAGACGTATCGTTTGAAAAGCCTTAATATCAAGTATACGAAACATTCTTTTATCAGAGTGAAAAAAAAATGTGAAATATTATGTTATAAAATAGAAAATTGCAATATCCTTGTGAGTGTATACACAAGGTGTTTTTTCAATAAAAACTAATCACTTCAAAATATATTTTCAATAAATCTTCGGTAATACAGTATACGTTAAATAAAAAATGGTTGATGATGATGTCCTTCTGAGTTATTTAACACTCACTGATGAACCCCCCATTTTATAACCACCCTGTAGAAATTAAATATTGCGTTGTGTGAAGTGGAGGAAACAAGCCCGCCCCAGGTCATTATGCATTAATCATATATGGAATATTTTCAATGGGAGAGTCTATAATACTTTGTTATGGTCTATGCTTGACAGCATTGTTTTGCTTCAGTAGACCCTCTTCAGGACACGATATGTCAAATAAACTCCAACTAAATGGACCTGCTTCTGCTACATATCACTACTGTTGGATGTCACGTCAAATGTCACGTTGTCACGTCAAACGTCACGCTATTACGTCAAACGTCGCGCTATCACGTCAAACGTCACGTTGTCACGTCAAACGTCGCGTTGTCACGTCAAA
>CAJUYI010006027.1:1487-14496 GCA_910591695.1 Galerucella pusilla
TAGTTACATAATCAGAACTGTAAATGGAATAAAATAATTAGATGTTTCTTCTAAATAGGTGTTGTCATTTTTCTACTTCTGAATAGTTTTAGCGAACACTTCTATATGGAAATAATTTGGATCTATTTTATTCTCTTGTTATAAACTATTTTATTATTCTATTTTATTCTCTGGTTATAAACAGCATCTGAAACCCAAGAAATCCAAATTTTGTACCATCAAAGAGACCTCTTAGGTATAACCTTTTTTTACTAGTTGCTGTAGGATTAGGTTATTTAGATGTACGTCTGTACGTAATGTAGTCACTGTCACTAATGTAAAGTTGGCAATGGGAGCTGTCATGGGCAGTGACATTCAAGCGATGTTCTCGAACCTTAGCTCACGTGTATGTACTCAATAAAGAATAATATACAATCAAGTGTTAATGTTTAATTAATAAATCATAAAGTAAAGAAACAAACATTAACGTAACATGGCGCAGTCAGAATAGTTAGACTAAGAAAGTTAAAACCAGCGGTGTAAAATTTTTGCAATATAAAGAAAAAATGGGAGACAGCCGAGGAGTAGCACCCATGCAAATGGCGGGAAACTTAGCAGAAAATTGGAAGCTATGGGGGTACCGTTTTGAAAACTATTTAGTTGCGAGTGAAATTAATAAAAAATATGAGACCATTCAATGCGCACAAGTTCTTCATTTCATTGGGGAAGAAGGCTTCAAAATGTATACTACATTTCAGTTTACTGACGCTGAAAAAGATAAACTCAATATTTTACTCGATAAGTTTGAAGCACATTTTTTGCCTAGAGAAAATTTAACCTACGAACGATACAAATTTTTCTCATTTAAGCAAACTCAGGGACAATCTCTAGACCAGTTTATAACCGAAGCAAAGAAAATGGCAATGAAATGTAAACTAGGAACTTTGCAAGAAGATCTAACAAAAACAGTTATTATTTGTGGGGTCAAGAATTCATCAATTAGAGAAAAATTATTACAAGAAGAAGATTCCACTAGTTTGGAAAATGTGCAATTCTGGAAATGTCCAAAGAAAGAAGTGAAGCAATGAATGAGATACATCATGAGGCGGCAGTGGATTATGTTCAGAAGGAGAAATTCAATGGAAAAATCAATCGTGGAAAGAAAAATGTAAATCCAGAAAGTAAGAAATTTATTAATAATTGTACGAGGTGTGGTTTAAATCATCCAGTAAATAAATGTCCAGCTCATGGTAAGATGTGCAATTTTTGTAAATCTCAAAATCATTTTGAAAGTAAGTGCTACAAGAAAAAGAATAAAAGAAGAGTGAATGAGATAGTAGAAGTAGAAGAAGTAATTAATGAAAATGCTGAAAATTCTTTGTTTATAGGCTCTATAGACAGTGTAAATACAAATAACAATGTGAATGAATGGGTAACTACACTAGAAATAAATAATAAAATAATTGAATTAAAAATTGACACAGGTGCAATGGCTAATATATTGTCATTTGATCTCTTCAAAAGTCTAGGATTATCTCCCAAAATTATTAAGAAATATGATTACAAATTAAAATCATATACTGGTGATGAATTAAAAGTTTGCGGAAAATGTAATTTAAGTTGTTTTAAAAATAATAATACATGATTTGGAATTTTTTATTGTAAATAGTAATACTTCTGCAATTCTAGGGTTGATTGCTTCTCAAAAGTTAAATTTAATTAAAAGAATTGAATCAGTTTACATACAAAATGAGTACACAGAAGTAATAAATAAATATCAAGATGTATTTTCTGGCATAGGTTGTATTAGTCAAAAATGTAGCATTAGTCTAGAAGCAAATGCAAAACCTGTCGTTAATCCAATAAGAAGGGTAGCCTTTCCTTTGTTGGAACCCCTAAAGCAAAGTCTAGAGGAGCTAAAAAGGGAGAAAATCATTGAAAAGGTTGAGGGTCCGTCTGACCGGGTGAATGCTCTTGTATTAGTAGGTAAACCAAATGGTAAATTAAGAATATGTCTGGATCCTAAGGATCTAAATAATGTAATTAGAAGAGAATATTGTAGAATTCCTACATTTGAAGAAGTGTCCAGTAAATTAGCTGGAGCAACTATTTTTAGTACTTTATATGCTACAAGTGGTTTCTATCAGATCCCATTAGATGACGAGAGTTCAAAGCTCTGTACATTTGGAACCCCATATGGTAGGTACAAATTCTTACGATTACCTTACGGTATAAAGTGTGCTCCTGAAATTTTTCAAGAACGCTTTAAAAGTATTTTTGATAAAATTGAAGGTTCTGATATTTATATAGATGATTTAATCATCTGGGGTAGAAATAAACAAGAACATGATCTGAGATTAGAAAAAGCTTTTGTAGATTTAAAAGAAACTCACAACAAATCCGGTTTTACAATTTTTTGATATAAATAAACAGTCAGTTATTTCAGTAGACTCCTCAAAATCAGGAGTAGGAGCTTGTCTTCTGCAGAATAATCTTCCATGTGCGTATGCCTCAAAGGCATTAACAGACACTCAGACGAGGTAAGCACAAATCGAAAAAGAGTTGTATGCTGTTTGTTTTGGATTAACTAAATTTTATCAGTATATTTTCGGTCGTAGGGTAATTGTTGAAACAGATCATCAACCAATCACCAATTTGAACACAGAGTACATTGTACTCTGTGTAATTTACGAGGGAAAAATACGAAGAACATTAATTGTGGACTGTAGTGTGTAATTGGTTCTTTATTCCCAACGTAATATTTTTAACAATAATATCCATTCAGTATAACATAAAGCTTAACTAATTAAAAAAACTGTGACATGAAATTGAAAAGTAAATGATCTGACGTTTTTTAATAATTTTTTTTGTCTGTCAGCTGAACACTCACTCACTAATAATTTTTGAATCGTTGTGACACTTACACGTAAGTAGTTCCTGAACATACCCCCGACCTTAAAGCAATCAGCTTTAAAACAAAAATAAATATTTATGTTCTTGAACTGCTTACAATTGGACAATCTGTTTAGCACTTTCCAGCTTAGTCACTATCGGGTAGAGGGCAAATTTTTGTAAAATCACGTCTGATAGTTCCGTTGGCGGTGTAAATATCACATACACGCGAAATATTGTCTTTGTCCGGGTACAACTTCGTGATACGCCCGAGTCTCCAATTTAACGGCGGTAACTTATCGTCCTTTATGATAACTAATTTACGAATCTCTAACTTTCCGTCACTTGTCTGCCACTTAGTACGCTGCTGCAGACTAGAGATGTACTCTTTATACCATCTCGACCAGAAATGTTGGCGTAGCTGCTCCAAGCGCTGGTATCTTGACAACCTATTCTCTTGGAGATGACTCAGATCAGGTTCCAATGCTGCCGTTATCGGTCTTCCAATGATGAAATGTGAAGGAGTCAAGGGAAATGGATCTAGTGGATCCGTGGATAGTGGAGAAAGTGGGCGAGAGTTAAGGATTCTTTCTATTTGACAAAGTAGCGTATTAAACTCTTCATATGTACAATGTGAATTCCCCAAAACCCGTTTTAAATGGTGTTTTACGGACTTGACCCCAGCCTCCCAAAGACCCCCAAAATGAGGTGCGTATGCGGGACCAAAATGCCAACTAATACTTTGATCATTTACAAATTCACCAATTGAGCTTTCCTGTTTATTAAAAAAGGTTTGCAGTTCTTTGAGTTCGTGGTTAGCCCCCACAAAATTAAAGCCATTGTCCGAATATAAATGTGACGGTTTTCCCCGCCTGCTTATGAAGCGTTTCAAAGCTAAAAGAAAAGTTTCGGTTGAGAGGTCCGAAACAAGCTCTAAATGAATAGCCTTACAGGAGAAGCACACGAAAAGGCACACGTAACCTTTCACGAGTTTAGCACCGCGACCTTTTTTATTTAGGGTCATAAAGGGCCCGGCATAATCAATACCGGTTACCTGAAATGGGAAACCTGATATAAATCTATCCTTAGGCAGATCACCCATAATGGGTTGAATTAATTTAGTTTTAAATCTGTAACATTTCATGCAGTGGTGAACAACATATTTCGATAGGTTTCTACCAGCCATAACCCAATACTTTTGTAACACACTGAATAGGGTCTGTTGGGGACCCGCATGAAGTAACATTTTATGCTCATTCTCAATAATAAGTTTACTCAAATAATGTTTCCCAGATAATAACATTGGATGTATTCTGTTATAAGTTAATCCAGAGTTTTTCAATCTCCCTCCAACTCTGATTATACCGAACATATCCATAAACGGATTTAAACTGAAGATTTCACTTCTTTTATCAATAGACTGGCCTTGCTGTAAACGCCTTTGTTCTTCAGGAAAATGAATAGTTTGTGACATTTTGACTGAAATCCCTATAGCATTTTCTAATTCAGAAGCCGTTAATACCCCGAACTGCCGATTCTCTTTCTTACTACGACAATTATTTATGAACCTTAACACATAGGCCATACACCTTTGTAATCTGTTTAATTTTGAGAACCTTTCAAACGGGAAACTTTCAAGTAGTGATAATAAAACTATACTCCTTAACTCTGGCAAGTCAACGCTCTCATTATTATTTTTATTGGGTGGCCACGATTCATTATCTTCCACTAACCAATGTGGACCATGCCACCATAAAATCTTGCTAGCAATGTCTGAAGGACTTACGCCTCTACTAAGCAAATCTGCAGGATTTTCCGCAGACGGTACGTAACGCCATGCTGCGGCTTGGGTAAGTTCCTGTATTTCCGCTATGCGATTACGAACGAATGGTTTCAATAAATTAGTGGATGTATTTATCCAACCTAAAATTATTTTAGAGTCCGTCCAGAACACTAACCTATTGAAATTTAACCTCAAAGACTCTGTAACTTTGTCTACTAATTTTGCAAGAACATGAGCTGCGCATAACTCTAAGCGTGGAATGGTCAAAGTCTTTATCGGTGCGACTTTTGATTTGGACATTAGCAAACGACAATATTTCTTGCCCGTTTCGTCCTCCGATAAAATATAAACGCACGCACCAAAAGCGACCTCACTCGCGTCTGAGAATGCATGCAGCTCCACTCTTTTTGAATTTGCACAAACTATGTGACGATCTATTCTTAAATTATTCAAGAAATTCAAATCACATATGAATCTATTCCATGAATTTTGCAAATCGATGGAAACAGCTGCATCCCATTCCAAGTTATGTTGCCACAATTTTTGAAGCATTACCTTTGCTAGAATCACACATGGACTTAACAATCCCAGAGGATCGAACAACCGTGCTATGCATGACAACATTACTCGCTTTGTAACTTTACGATTAGTAGAAACATTAATCTTATAAGCAAGCTGATCACCTTTGCTAGACCATGCCAAACCTAGCGTTTTTGAAATGTCATCATCACAGAAAGACAAGTCCGATTGCTCCGCGCAAAATGTCGATCTCAAATTTTCTAAAATTTCTGGCTCATTTGTTCGCCATTTTCTTAGCGGAAAACATCCCGACGATAAAACATTCGCTAATTCCAGGCAACTATTTTTTGCTGAATTCAAATCATCAAAACCGGTAAGTATATCGTCGACGTAAAAATCGTGTTCGATTATTTCCGCAATATGTGGCCTTTCAATTTTACATTCTTGCGCTAACTCTTTAAGACAACGAGTTGCTAGAAACGGAGAACTTGTCATTCCAAATGTGACTGTCAGTAACTCGTAAACAGACAACTCCTCGGTGGGGGCACCCCTCCATAAAATCCGTTGTAAATTTCGTTGCTCAGGCGTTACCAATACTTGTAAATACATTTTTTCGATATCTGCAGTTACCACGTACCGATGTTGTCTAAAGCGCAATAAAATTGTTAAAATATCATCCTGAATCACTGGCCCTTTCATTTGTAAATCATTTAGTGAAATATTAGTTGGTGTACGAGCCGACGCGTCGAAAACCACACGGAGTTTTGTAGTCTTACTTTCGTCGCGTAATACCCCGTGATGAGGTAGGTAATAGCAAATTTCACTTGTTGATGAAGTAACCTTTCTCATCTTGCCTAAAGATTCATAGCTGTCTAAATATTTTGAATATAAATCTTTGAAAGTTTGATTTTTTGCAAATTTACGTTCAATTGACTCAAGTCGATATTTTGCTTGTTCGAAAGAGTCACCCAAAGTGTCAACTGACTTTTTAAATGGGATCGAAACCTGAAATCTGCCATTTGGTAACCGAATAGTGGTTTTTACGAAATGCTCCTCGCATTCTATTTCCTCTGCAGACCATTTTCCCTTTGTAGGAACATTTTCAATTTCAAAGAACTTTTCTAACTGTTCTTGCACCCCTAGAGTATCTAGATTTTGACTAAACTTACAAAACGTTACATGCCCTTTCGTTTTTGTTACACCTGAGGCTCTGCCACTGGTTTTACCCGAAATAACCCAACCGAGTAGTGTTTCTTGTAAAACTGGTCGATCAAAACCTAAACTAAATTGCCTATTTATAAGCAAATTCCAAAATAGATCGGCGCCGATTAGCATGTCGATAGGGCCAGGTTTATAAAAGTTTTCATCTGCAAGTTGTATTTCTTGTGGAATACCCAACCCTTCAATGTCTAATTCAATCGCAGGTAAAGAAGTTGTGTGTGTGTGTGTGTGGTGGAGAATGGCCTCAGACATAGTCTATTAGCCACAGAAAATTGAAAGTTAGTGAGAAATTGAGATATTAAAGCGAATGTCTAAATAGATAATTTAGACTTATTTATGAAATTCACTATAGCATCAAGTACAGTAAGTATAGTTAAGTTATATTTGTGGGAAGAGGAAAATTGAAATCGATCAGAGAATTGTAAAGTTCGGTTGTTGCTATTTTGTTTTCAATGCATTCAAAGAAAATATGGTTCAAGTCTCCTACTGATACATTGTTACAGGAGCAAGCTGGAGAATTCACAATACCTATTTTAAAAAGATGATTCGGGAAACGACCATGATTCATTCTTAAACGAGATATGATGGAGGTATATTGTTTTCTATAATCAAAATTAGAGATATGAGGAATCTTAGTTGGTAAAGTAGGATACAAAAGAAAATATTGACTATTAGATGTTTTAGCGAAATCGGCGTAAGACTGCTCCCAATTGGTTCTTATATATTTCTTATAATCATTTAAAAGGTCTGAGAAAACAAAAAGTTTAGTAAAAGTGTTCATTTTGGAGGCTCTCTTGGCTTCCAAGTCAACGTACTCATTTCCTTCTAAACCGCAGTGCCCTTTTACCCAAATAAATACAATACTTTTTTTCGAGGTTTTTAATTCACTTAATAGTTTTTTTATTTCTAAAATTGTATTTTGTTTGTAGTACTTGAGAGGGGAACCTTCTATAGCCTGTAATACTGACTTGGAATCACACATAATAACAGCTATTTGGATCGGATTTAAAGTACACCAAGTTAATGCTTTTGATATGGCGAAAGCTTCTGCAGTAAAAACAGAACAATAGTTGGGAATTCTAAATCTTTCCACATAATTAGAGTTTGAAACAAAAAATGCTGCGCCAGTTCCTTCATCACATTTCGATCCGTCAGTGTATATTGTAGTAACATTGTCGCCTATATTGTTAAGTTCAGTTTTCAAAACTACTTGATTAATATTACTAATTTCGTAAAAACAGGGGTATATGATGTTAGGTACAGTCACTAAAGATTCATAATTGAGTTTAAATATAGGGTACTTATTTTGCTCTACGATCAGATTTTCTTTACTGATGGTATTAAGAAAAGCGTCTGCTAATGGAGGACTGGTTTTTATTCTCCAGTATGGCAAAGTGAGGTTGTCAGTGTTTATTGTTGAAATTTTTTGAACCATATACGTGTTAAATGTTCGATATTTAATAAGAAGCTTTTCGGCTAGGTATTGCCTTCTAATATGCAACGGAGGCTCTTGCATTTCTGCTAAAACAGCTTGATTAGGTGATGACATCATAACTCCTAGGCATATTTTTAATGATTTGTATTGAATTCGGTCAATAGTTATTAAATTGGTTTTTGATGATGAACCATAGAATGTACACCCATAATCCAATATTGAACGGATAGAAGACTTATAAAAAATAAAGGAAATATTTGAATCAGCTCCCCATTTTTGTTTGGAAACAACTCGGAGAAGATTCAGTCCTTTTTCACATTTTTGTTTAGTGTACTTGATATGACTAGTCCATAATAGTTTTTTATCTAGGATAATACCTAGATATTTGTATTCGTCGACACATGGGAATGTGAAATCATCAAGAGATAGAGTCCTGGACGTTTTCAGTCGATGTCGACTAAAACAAACCAGAGCAGACTTCTCCGGAGAAACACTAAAGCCCATATTGACTAGCCATGGTTTGAGTAACTGTATGAATGATCGTAAGTCTTTAACACATTCTTCATATGAAGTACGAGTGACATAGAAACATAAATCATCAGCGTATTGAATTCGGTTAATTGTTTCACCGCCCAATCTATGCAGCTCTGCAGTATAAATGTTAAAAAGGAGGGGGAATTAATATGGATCCCTGTGGTAAACCGTTGAAAACTGTACGTGGACCATGTAACACGTTATTATGGTCACGGATATAAATTTTTCTATTTGTAAATAAATTAATTACATTAGCACTAACCTTTTTGCTAATACCAGCATCTACCATTTTTTCAAATAAAATATTTAAATCTACTACATCATATGCACCTGTCAAATCGATAAATAAACATAATGTGTACTGATTGTTAGAAAAACATATTTGAATATCTGCAACTAATGCACCTACAGCATCCACTGTGCCCAGTCCTCTTCGGAAACCGAACTGCGTCCTAGGAAGAATAGACCTATTTTCAAGAAAATGTTCGAGACGCAACTTGATTAATCTTTCAAAAGTTTTTGTTATACAAGACAATAAGGAAATAGGTCGATATGATGAAGGAGACTCTGCATCTTTATTTGGTTTTAGAAGGAGACAAATTATAATATTCTTTAAATCATCGCAATATTCTTGTTTCACCCACCAATCGTTAAAAATCTGTAGGAGATAAATCTTTACCGATAAGGGCAGCATCTGAATAATTTTATAAGTAAAACTATCTAGCCCTGGGGCTGTGTTACGACTTTGTTTTGTAGCAAATTCTAGTTCATCTATTGTAAATGATTTTAATGTATAATCTGTAGGTTGAAAACTGAAAGAGTTACAGCTTAACAGGTTGGATGCAGAAGGAGGGGCTAGTTTATTTAGAATTTGTTCAATTAGCTCTTTGGGGATAGGCTTTTTACGATTATGATGGTAGTTGCTGTTCATAGATCTTATATATCTCCATATATCAGTTAGTGGGGTATTTTTATTGAGCTTATTTAAAAATGTCATCCAGCTGTTACGTTGTTTGACTTTAAATAACCGTTTAGCATTAGCAGCAGCATTTTGATAGTTCAAAAAGTTTTCAAAATTTGCTAGAGTTCTATATATTTTTAGGGCTTCTTTTCGTTTTTTAAATATTGTTGTACATTCCTCGTCCCACCATATAGGCTTAGGAGTAATCGCTATAAAAGGTTTTTTGACCGGCATGGATTGAGACGCCGCACTTGTAATCATTTCAAAAAGTTTTTTCACTTTATCCGGGCCATTTAAATTTTTTGCAGAACCATCATTTTTCATCATTTCGGTTTGCAAAACGTTTTGAAAAGTGTTCCAATCAGCGTGGGAATCATTCCATTTCGAGGAGGGGTTTATTGCAAAGTTTGTTGAATTAATCCGGAATTCAATTATTAAAGGGTAATGATCAGATCCTAGTGTGTCGTCTGCGATAGTCCATGTCGACTTTTGAGCCAAAGTGCTGGAGGTGAGAGTTAAGTCAACTGCTGAGTGATTGCCTCTTGGGTTAATTCTAGTAGGGGAACCATCGTTGAGAGTTACAAGATCTAAGTCGTCCATAGCTTCTACGAGAATTTTTCCGTGTCTATCATCAGGAATTGGTCCCCACATGTCATGATGTGCATTAAAATCTCCACAAAAAATTGTAGAAGATAAATTGAATTTTTTGAAAAAATTAATCCAGTGGACTCGACTAATCATTACATTTGGCGGTCTGTATATTGATGCTATAGTCAGGTTCAATGAATCAAGCGATACGGCGCATACTTCTAGATCCTTGATTCCATTATTTAACAAAATCTTCTCTTTGTAGTTAAGACCCTGAATAACAAAAATGCCTACCCCACCATAACCATCATTTCTACATTTACTAACTAGATTATATCCTTTTAAGCGGAATTTATTGCCAGGTTTTAACCAGTGTTCTGAAATAACTAAAATGTCCACATGTGTGTTTTTAATATATTTTACAAGACTCGCTTGATTTGCGAGAATAGATCTACAGTTCCATTGTAAAATTGTGATATTATTTCTAATATGCTTATCAGTAATAATCTGAGTCTTCGTCATTTTGTCTATTAATAGTAATTTTTTCTTTTAATTCGTATTTATCCAGGATATTATTAATTACTTGTTTAACATTGATCTCATTGATGTTACTTTTTTTGAGAATTATATCTTTGATAATGTTTTCTACTTGAAGTGCTAGCTGCTCTTTATACAATTTGAAATCTTCCCTATAAGGGTTTGGAAGTATGGATGAATGTTTGTTAGTTTTTTTGTTTGCATGATTTATTGGAGGAGACGGTGGAGGGGAAGATTTTCTGCGTTTTTTAGGCGCAGATGTGCTCGTATTAAGTTTAGGTATATGTACGGCTGGCTTGGGTTTACTCAAGATTGTACTGTAAGAAGAAGTTGAAGCTGTTTGTGTTAGTTCAGGAAAATTTTGTGTATTTGATAGTAGTGAAAATCGATTATTAGTCGTGATTTTTCCATAAGCAGGGTTATTTACAATATTTTCAGCTTCTTTGAAAGATGCATTCATAGTGGCCATTACTTTTTTAATACTTAATTGTGTATTGTAAACAGGGCATTTTTGGGATGTGGATTTATGTTCGTTACTATCGCAATGTACACAATGAGTTCTATTTTCTTCACAGGAAATCGAGTTACAATTTTCTTCTGAACAGTTTTGGCACTTCTGTTTACCTTTACATTGATGTTTAGTATGACCAAAACGCAAGCAATTATAGCATTGAACTACCGGATATATGTATGGCTCTACCTGAAAGTTTACCATGTTTATTTTAACGGATTGTGGGATCCTATTTCCTAAGAAAGTTACTACGATCATTTGTCTATCTACTTCTTTTGTTTCTTTGGTTTCATTGTCTACAATTTTACGCTTTAATCGCTTGACGTCAGCTACTTTAATTCCGGATTCTATTGCGTCTTTTAGGTACTCAGTATCAAAATAAGTATCTACCATACGTATTATGCCTTTTTTATGCGTAAAGAAGAGTGGAATGTAAGCGATGTAATTATTTTTTAGTAAAATTTCATGATTTACCAATAAGTTAGCAACGTTGAAATTTTTAAATATTACTTTTACCCTATTTACTCCTACTGGTTTTATATCTGTTATATTTTGCCTAAATTCTGCAATGTTTCTTAAAAAGTGACCGATTTTAATTGGAAACAAACGACCTACGTTTTTATCTTTATGTTCTATGTAAACAAGGTAAGGACCGACATCTGAAGACTGATATTTATTCTCGAAATTAATATTTTGATGATCTTTTATTGGGCTTCCTTTATCAATTAATAAGGGCGGCTCGATTGGACTCATTTGAAGAAAACAAAGTCCTACCTTTACCTTTATTAAATGACTTATTTTGCTCATATCTACTAATTTCCAAGCGTTCTAATAAGTCAGCCCTATTTTTTAGAAATTCAAACATATCATTTAACGAGGGAATCTCTTTTTGAAATTTATATTCTTCCCATTTAGATATTGAAAAATCATCTAAGCCTTTGACTATTATATGGGTAATTAACACATCCCAATGATCTGTAGGCATATTGAGAGATTCTAGAGACCTTAAATGTTTTGAGACTGTATCTATTATTTTTCTGATATTAACCGAGGTTGCTGTACTTTTGTCTAGCTTACCTAAATTGAATAAGGCTTCAACATGATTGTGTATCAGCAATTTTTTATTTTCAAACCTCTTACAAACTAAATCCCAAGCAGTCAGGTAATTGTCTGCAGAAAACTCCAAGGATTTTATAACTTGTGCAGCGCTACCCTCTAAAGACGCTCTTAAATAGTGAAATTTCTGTATTTGATTAATATCCTTATTTTCATGTATCAGCGAAACAAATAGATCTCTAAACTCTAGCCAGGTCTCGTGTGCCCCGTTAAAACTTGGCAATTTTATATCGGGTAATTTTATACTTTGGCTAATACCTAATTTTAAATCTGATCTATTACCTGTGACCTCGTCCGAAACCCCAACCGAAACTCCGTTCGTGAGAATATTATTCGAACTTTTTGGTTCTAATCCGTCAATTAATAATTTTGCCTCTGCGACAGATTCATAAAAATTATTTTCGAACTCAGACCTCTCCGACAACTGCTCATTGACATCTTCAGAAAGCTAATCTAACTCGTCTTGCAAAGGTTCAATTGTAATAGGCTTTGAATATTAGAAGTACGTTCCTTGAGTTCGGTGATGGTATTAGTTGCCATCTTTTTATACCCAATAAACACCACTTAAGGTCCTAATTACTTTCAATTTAACTAAATAAGAGTTAAATAAGTATAAAATAGGGTTCAAACAAACTAACAATTAATATTGATCAAATACTGCTACTTTGCCCAATAAAACTTTGTTAGAAAACGGAATTATTATAAGGAACAGGTATATAAATGAGCGAAAAATGAAGGAAGAAGGAACTCACATTTTCTTTCCAGTCCAGTCGACTAGGCAAATCTTAATGCATAACCAATAATAGCGAGCCAACCTGTTACTCTTTGAACGGTCCACTGCAAAAAATGCGGGCTTCTTGAACACTATTTTGCACTGCTTTCAAGTTCATACGGATGGAAGGACCATGTAATTTACGAGGGAAAAATACGAAG
>CAJUYI010006028.1:0-14495 GCA_910591695.1 Galerucella pusilla
ACCTTTTAGGTCTCAGTGAATGTCACCCCAAAAATCACACATACACACATACATACATGGTTATCGACCTCCTGTCTCATCAACTCTTCTGCACAGCATTGCACCGCCAGTACCTCTGCCTGAAAGAGAGTAGCATGTTTCCCTAGGCTTAGAGAGATCGTGATCTTCTCTTGTACACCATATATTCCGGTTCCTACTCCGGAGTCTGTTTTCGAGCCATCAGTGTACCAGTTGAGATTCGCTGTTATAGGAGACTCTGCTTCCCAGTCCTTTCTCTCTGGAATATAAACTGTATAGTCGTTTTTAAAGCTATATTGTGGGGCAATCTGATCCGTTGGCATTTCCAGTATTGGATATGCCTTTATTTCTTCATATAGCTCTTTGTAGACCTTACCGTGCTCTTGGCTTATCGGAGAAGGTCCCTGTAATAATCTGTGACTAACAGATCTTGCATTTCCTTGAATGAGGATATGTAGTGATGGTAGGTTTACTATTACCTCCAGGGCCGCAGTCGGAGTCGTTTTCATGGCCCCCGTGATACTTTTGAATACCACTTAGCTGCCTCTGCGCTCCAATCTGCAGTGTTCTGGGCCACCAGACAACTGATCCATAGGTTATCATTGGCCTCACAACCTGTGTATATAATCATTTGGTCATGTTGGGATTTAATCCCCAATTTTTTCCACACATTTGCCTGCACCTTCCAAGGGCGATTCTGGTCTTGTGTGTGGTTTTTTCAATGTGGGAGTTCCATGTGAGCTTTTGGTCAAATATGACCCCTAGGTATTTAACTTCTTTCGCAAATGGAATTTCCACTCCGTTAATTTGCGGCTTTTGTAGACCTTGCAATTTTCCCTTTTTTGTAAACGGTACCAGTGTAGTTTTGTGGGGGACCACTGCCAGTTCTTCCTCCCTACACCAGCCACTAACTATATCAAGCGCCCTTTGGGTGCGCTCTGACATTGTGTCTGGAAACCGTCCTCTTATCACGATAGCAATATCGTCCGCATACCCCAGGCACTGAATACCTTCATCTGAAAGCCTTACTAGAAGCGTGTCTACTAGAATCGCCCACAAAAGGGGCGATAAGACGCCTCCTTGAGGACAACCCCTTTCCATCCCCGCTATGATGGTTGCTTCCCCCAGGGTGGATGTGATTATCCTATTCCCTAGATTAGCTGCGAGCCACCCGCAGATGATGAACCCGACCCCTCTTCTTTCCATACACCTTGTTATAGATAATGGAGAAGCGTTATTGAATGCTCCCTCTATATCCAGAAAAGTAGCTACTGCTATTTCCTTGTCATCGATCGACTTGGACAGTAGCCTGTTTAGATCGTCCAGAGCCAAGTCTGTTGACTTACCCTGTTGATACGCATACTGATTCTCGCTTGAGAGGGCGCGTTTTCAGAGCGTTGTCCTTTAAGTACCTATCCACTAGCTTTTCCAAAGTCTTAAGCAGAAAGGACGTTAGGATAATTGGTCTATATGACTGGGGCGTTTGGTCAGAAATTCTACCTGCCTTCGGAAGGTAGATGACCTTCACCTTCCTCCATATTACGGGAGTGTAACCTAATCTCACCTAACCTAACCAACAACATAAAAAGCATATAGGCTGAGCTGCTGGAAACCTACTGGATACACTGTAGCCATCAGTCAATCATGTTGCTGTAGTTCATTGTCTAATCCCGTCCTTATGACTAGATAGGCTATCCATATACCAAAGAAATCAGATTAGTGAAAGTGTTCTCGAATAAGCCAATGCGTTTATTCCATTATAACTACTAAATGAATGTATAAACTGTTCAAAGTCATTGAACCGCAATTATATTGGTATGATTTACAATAAACTGTTTCCGGTAAACAAATTGATATCTTGTGTCATATTGTTTCTATCGGATATTGTAAGATCGTGTTTTGTTTGATAATTATTAGCTTGCGGATGTCACGACTACTATTACGAACTGAGTGAGAATATGTTGCAGTCGTAATAAATAAATAATTAATTATTATATTGGTTTAATTAATGAATTTAGTTTTCCTGCCAAACACCGTAGATCCTGAATCCCAGATACAATATGCGAGATTCGGAATCGCATGAAAATTCTTCCTGGCTTTTGTATCGGATTCTCTGTCGAAATAGCTTGTGCACATTTTTCATTCAACTCTTCGTATGACCACCCCCTTTACATACCTTTGTTATCAGATTCACGTTGGGACACTATTAGAAGGTATCTAACAGATTCGAGTATTTCCTTGTGATTTTTTTTACGTTTTCGGAAACTTGTAAACGCTCCCCACAACACTGAAATGGAAAAAAATTATCACCTATTCATCTTCAAAATCCAATAAGTTCCCACGTCACTTGAGTAAATCTCCATTTGTCATCTTGGGCTCTCCTACTATAGACAAATATCAAAGAAACTTGAAATTTCGCAAAAATCCTCAATGAGAAATTCACGTGATAAAAAATTCTGCCCTTCCAAATTAAAGTTGGTTTAGGAGTTGTCAAATGACGAATTTGCAGACATGATGTAATGTTTGGCGATGAGGTCATTTAAAAAAACATGAAAGTAAATGGAATTTTACATTGACTATATTTTAGGTTTATCAATCATGTCTCTGACTGTATGTACTGGCCTACTGAGTTGCTGTTTTCAAAGTATTTTTAAAAAAAGCATATTCAACGTATCCGGAGCTGCACAAGCAATTGCAGGTAAAAACTATTTTTTATAATATTTATTGTTGTGAACAATTTATATATAGTATACAGTGCTATTCAAAATTCCCCCCCTCGTATCTTTTGAACGGCTACACTTACATTAATAAAATTTGTAGGGTGGAAATAAAGTATTGTAAACTTCTCTACGAATGGTAACAGGTGACGTAATAGTTATAGATGACGTCACAGTGCCACTCTGGCCCATAATTTCCAATAGGACCTTATGGCTAGTGATATCTCGTTTGAAAGGCATTGACATTGGCTACATAGCCATATTAATTTTGTTTGGGTTTAAATTAATTTTGATGGATAAATTAAATAAATACCAAAATTATTGAAATTATTTATTTAAATTTAATTAATCAAATATCAACAATGGATTCTTATGGCAAGTGTTCGTTATGTGCTACGTCTACTTCGTGACAGTAATAGGTACATCCTATTAGTAAACTCTTGTCGTACTCGTTCGAATATGTCAGCTGAAATTGCATTACATTCTTCAATAATTCTTTCTTTCAAAACGCCAATGCTATCTTGTGCCGTAGTATAAACCTTGGATTTCAAGTACCCCCATAGAAAATAATCTAATGGTGTCAGATCTGGTAACGTCTTACTGCACCATAATAATGTGCAGGAGCACCATCTTGTTGAAATGTTATTTCCAGATGGCCGAATTCATCTGGATTATCTTCCAGAATTTCAAGAATTAACGGCTCAATTGCATTTTGTAACATCTCCAGATACACTTCACCACTTAAATTTGAATTTATGAAAACAGAACCAACTATGTGGTTTCCCAAAATACCTGCCCAAACATTGACTTTTTCTGGAAATTGGGTATGTTGTTCACGAAAGGTGTGAGGATTTGTGTCACTCCAATACCTTACATTTTGTGTATTTACATTTCCATTGAGGCTAAAAGTACTTTCGTCACTAAAACAAATTGTTTTTGTGTAATGTGGGCTTTGACTAATTTTATGTGTCATACATTCATAGAATTCGAGTTTTCTGTCGGGGTCGTCATCCGAAAGGTGGTGGTGCACCATTTTTAACTTGTATGGATGAAATTTATTTTTAGTCAACACTCTCTGTACTGTACTTTTACTTACTTCACAGATAGACGCAACTTTAGTTGAAGAGGAAGTAGGGTTTACTATCATCTCAGCAACTATATCAATTTTTCTTATCATCACTAAATGTTGGTCGACCAGATCGTTTGGCATCTTGATCCCTACCTGTTGCTTCAAACTTGTGAAGAAGAAAAACTGGAAATATTCAATAAAAATCCACAATATGTTAAGAACTTGTTTATTGTCACTTATGTCCAACCCGGACATTATATTTTAATAAACTAGGAACATCAGTAAACATTTTAAAAATCTCAAAATACAACATACCTAACCTAAAATGTTTGAATAAAACTTAAAAACTTGAAAATAAAACCATGAAGTTTGACAAAAATAATCAGTGTTCATTTTAACTGATACACATTTATTTTTAGAAAACAAACAAATATTTAGAAATGAGTAAATACTTTTTTGTATGTAGTTACGAAAAGTAATATAAAATCGCATGGAATGCACAAAAAATGAATTAAACTTGAAAAGTCAGTCTTCAGTTATCTCAGTCATTTGTTGGCGCATGACAAACTTTTATGACACTTTGAAGTACAAAGTGTTTTGTTCTTGAAACATGCGCGTCTCTTTGTGCGGCACTGATGATATTGGCGACTCCGATATAACTTCGCAATAATCTTTAGACGCGATACCTGTAGGTCTTGACGAGAAAACCAATTTTCAATTGTCCCGAAACTAGTTCCGATTTTATATACACCGTTTGTAAAATCAACTACCTTTCCAGCAATATTTTTGGTGTCAAGAGGTCCACGGTCAATTTTCGGTATATTCAAAAAGACGGAATTTCCCGCGGTGTAATCAACCATTTTCTCTGCAGCACGTTTAACACCTCTGTGAGCTTGACCTCTTTCATTAACAAGCAACTGTTCCTTTTGGCAAAGAAAACATAGAACTTGAGATCCATAACCTTCTTCTTCATAAGCAACGCCACAAATAAAATGCACAGGTTTGGAACACAAACTACACAAATGAGCTTCTCATGTCTCTTTGCTACTGACAAGACCTTAGACTATTAAACACTGTGTTTAATAGTCTAAGGACAAGACATACTAGACCTTCAAGTGACTCTAATTCCATATTACCTATATCCATTACTCCAATTTTAGACAAACCCTCATCAGCAACTGATTCATTCACTATTACGTCATTCTGACGGCATAACATTGACTATCTTTTTGGTCTAATTTTAAGTTCACTCGTGAAAAGTTAGTTTTTAAAAAAAATTCAAATAACTAGAACAGCGGAACTTTATTAACGAAACAATACAATAGATGTGTTATTATAAATGTTACAAGTTAAAAAGCTAGATATGCCGGCTCACGCCTGGTTTTGTTCAGCGTTATCTCTTAGTGGGGGAACGCTCTTGATTTAGCAACGTCAGCTATATTGTGGGAACTCCAAGTTCATAACTGTCTCTGTTGTAGAATCATTCTGATTGATTTGGTTACATTCTTCCTCTGTCCTGATTGATGTCATAATACTTTCAGGAATATTATCTGTCAATATAGTTTTAGGCTCAAAACCAAACAATGCACGGTAAGGGGATCTGCCAATTATACGAGGTAAGAAGAGTTTTTATAGAATTGAACAAAAAAACAACCAATGGACCATTTAGTAGACTTATTGTCCTGTACCCAACAACGCAACATATTATCTACTTCTTGATTTGATCTTTCCAAGATACCTTGTATTTGAGGACTTCGAGGACTACCGTGAATAATTTTGCATTCGGGCCAGATCGACACCAATTCTTCTATAACATGCGCGGTAAACTCTCTGTCATTATCACTCTGTAATATAAACGGAGCGCCAAATTCCAAGAATGTTCTTAAAAGTTGCATGGCTACTTCTGCAGCTCTTTTAGATTTTAATGGTCTGAGGTGTAAACATTTTGTCGCATGACTTTGTTAATTCATCAGCCATTTAAATTCTCCATCCGGGGTAGACTGTAAATCTATCAAATCCACCTGCCCTCGTGTGTTAAAATCTTTAGAAATTATCGGCTGTGTTACTATACCTTTCTTTGGCACTACACATTTCCTCTCACAAACAGGGCACAGTTCAACAAATAGCTCGATGGGTTTCTTTGGAATATACAGCCTATTTTTGAAGTATTGAATCATTTTCAGTCGTCCACCAACAGTTTTATTTCCTTTAATATCTCAAAATACTTCTCCATCGGAAGTATACGAATAGTAGGATCGTCACCGCATTTTTTCTTGAATATAAGATATTCCTCATCCGCACTTTCCATAATATCATATTTTGACAGCCAGTAATAGTCCATTTCTTTTGCGTAGTCACCCTACTCTCCTTGATTTGTTTTATAACCTCAAAAAGAAAAAAACATTATCTTTACTATCACAAGCGTAGAATTATATCAATTAAATAGAAATACAATACGTTAGCTAGAGTATTTTAATAAAATAAGTGAATAATAATGTGATTAAGAAGTAAAGTACTAACCTGTGAAATTCGTTCCAAACTCCACGGTTTTCTCACATTTTGCTCAGTATTTGCGTGACTTGCATAGAACTAGAAAACTTTTTCGTCGTACACTCTTTTGTTATCACTTTCTTCCTCATTTAATAATGAATTAATCATTTTTTCACTACGGAAAACAATATTGTTGTCAGCGGCTGCCATCACCACACTTAAACAAAACGCTTGCAGCGCCTCTGTCGGAATTAATGCAACTATTTTACGATATGATCAAATAATCTTAACCATTTTTTCATGAAATAGCCGCGCGTTTAATTGCCCATATCGAGAAACGATTTCTTATCATTGATCTGACCAAACCACATTATGATGTGGCTAATAGACAGTGAAACATTTCATGAAATGCGACTCGAGCATATCATTAAGTGAGCAAATCTTCGATATTGCCATGACTTATACACAAACAAAGACAGAAAAACTTTGATCGTCTGTCTCTTTCTCTCTTACTGGAGTTCAGACGGACATTTCCACTTACAGAGCGCCCTATGGCTTTTTGCCTCTATATGTAGTATCTCTATGCAAAAAAGTCCTAGCTAATGAATATTACATGTGAAAATTGTTCAAATGTTCATTAATAATTCAAAGTAATGAGTAATTTATTAATATTAACATGTTAAATTATGTTTGTCCACGACCACCTAATAATAAGTCAATATTTTACCTCCTAACTAAAGGTATATGGTACCCATATATCGACTGTCGTGAATTATGGTTCATAATACACTGTAGTGTATTCTTTAATACCCGCGACGCTGTGGGTGTCCCTGTTGAACATTTCAGAAATATTTCATTTCATTTAAGGAATACTTAGAGAGAGGTGCAAGGCAAAGCAGAGTTTTAAGAATACCTTATTTCAAGACTGTGTTAAAGAGTAAACGGTGTAGATGTAAATAAGATTTTGAATAGCCATATAAACTGTATAAAACTAAAGTAAAACTAAAGAAAAAAAGTAAAGACTGGAAAAATGCACATACATGTATGTAAAAACAAGAAAAAGGAGATTGAGAAATATGAATATACAAAAAATGACATATATATATATAAAGAAATACATAAGTATATAAAAAGAATAAGGTCAGAAGAAAACAATGAATGAATAGCTAAAAGTTACTAATCATACAAGTAGAGTTTGTTCAACCATTCTTTGCCGTTAAGTCATAATCGATGACGTATTCTGCTGTTTTACGTTTGTCTTATATTAGTTGAATGTTATTTCACTCTTAACCTCAAAATTATAATCCATGACATATTATGTTAAAAATTGTTTCCAAAATATGACAACTGAACTGTCAAAAGTAACATGTCGATCTTAGATAAGAAATACGTTGATGACGTCATAATTCCGTCTCATCCATTTCATGAATGAGTGAGCAAGCTGTACAATGTGTGACGTAACGGCAAAGAATGGTTGAACAAACTCTACTATAGTTAAAATAATACCCTTCTTGGTGTGCGTCATCGATTGTGACGTATATCCGGGTTTTCGGCATGTCGTTTATTTTATTTGCTATTTTGACAAGTAGCTAACCTTAGATTTGATAAATAAAATCATTTGGATCGTATTCAGCCAAATTCGAAAAGGCAATGCAATTTATAATTACCAGCTTCTTTTTCTAACTGAAAATACTTGAGAACTTTCAAAATACTGATGGTTTTCTGTATATCCATGCATATTTTTGTATTATTTAAATAAATAAAACAATAAGATTAATATTTACTTTTCATAGATAATAATTGACCGTAATCTAAGCTTGCGCGTAATCTAAAAAGCAACCAATCTCAAATTTTTTGTAAGTAAAAGATTAGGGCTAACGTTTGTAATACATTTAAATGGTTCATTATTCTGATATTTTGATTAGGATTAATCACAGACCTGCCTTTTTTTCCATTTCTTCCTACGTAATGTGTTAGAACGATAATAACAATCGATGACGCACACCAAGAAGGGTATTATTTCAACCATAGACTTTGTTTAACCGTCCTTTGCCGTTACGTCATACATTGTCCATCTTGATCTTCCATTCATGAAATGGATGAGACGGAGCTAGACGTCATTAAGGTATTCCTTAACTAATGTCGACGTGAATTTTATTTGTTACTTTTAACAAAGAATACACCAGCTTAACAAGAAGCGAAGCTTCCGATCCTTTTTTATATGCGCATGTCTATAAGGAGCCATTTTTATAATTAGATACTTGTCATACCAACCAATTATATCGCAGATATTTGAAAATTTGATTATTTCCTCTGTGTATTTAATAAGTTATCTATCAACGACGGTCTTTCAAGGTCATACATTTTTGTTTTGTTACCAAAATGTTGTTAGGGTGGCTTTATTATTAAATTGACTGGATCAGTATTTATATAACTTTATTAATTACAACAGAATAAAACTGAACAATTATACTTATGTGAAACAGAACATGACAAGAGTACTACTAGACTACTTACTCACAGAACTAACTGACTGATGACATATATCAGTTTTACCAACTAATAGTAAGGCGAGTTTTAATAATTCCATTGGTCATTCAACACTCCCCTTCAATGGAATTATTCTAACTCTCAACACCTTTGAGCAAGTGTTTATATTCATATACCTACTTAACAAAAAAAAAAGGTAGAACGTGTCGCGGGACACACGGTAGGAACTTTAGTTCCTTTTAAGCAAAAGTTATGTAATACATCTGACGTTATAGATAAACAATTTACATATTCTTTGGTGGTTGAGTAGTAAGCACACCAGACTCTCACGCGGTAAACCCGGGTTCGATTCCCCGCGAGGAATTTTTTTTATTGTTAATTTTATTTTTAAATAATCATTCTGCTTGATATTAATAACGACAACAGGTAGACGTTTGAAATATTTAGCAGAATATTCATTATTATAGATAATGGTACGGTACCCTCCATGAGGGAGTCCGACTGGCAACATCTACTTATAACAGCATCGTATATTTAAAAAAGGAAACCGTATCACTATACAAATTGGACATTCGTTTACCATAAAATTAGTGGAAACATAAAATTGAATTGTTAAATTTTTAATTTGAATTTATATTACAGTTTATAGAAATTTTAATTTTCTAGATTTTTTCCTAAGTGGGTCGTAGAAAAAATATGCTGCTCGACTTGTGTGGATTGTCCATATCGCACTTGAACGATTGAGGCTCCATCTTCGTCCTCGTGCGATATGGCCATCATATCCACACTAGTTGCACAAACTACAATTTCTTTCAAAATATGCCCTTTTACATTTAAAAACTACCTGCCAAATATCAAATCAATTTATCCATCCATTTAAAAGTTATCGAATTAAAACATTCAAGTTTTCAAAATTTCAACACCCTGTATTTCGAAAAGTAGCTAGAGCCCTTAATCGCGCAAAAAAAATTATGGAAATAATAGTAAAAATTAATCCGAACAAATTCAAGTAGATCACTAGCACTGCGAATGCCAGCTTTGCATAGAATTTCAATATAGCATCGGTGGTTCAGTAGTTAGAATGCTCGCATTGCACGCGGGCGGCCCGGGTTCGAATCCGGGTAGGAGCATATTTATTATTATGAATCGCTGCTTCGTAAACGAGAGAGAGACTAAGCACAAGCACACAAAAGCAAGGCACATAACGAAGCAATGTAACATAACGCAGCGTAACGTAACGCGTAACGGTCAGATCTTTTGCGTCGCGACCCCTGGTCGCTCAAACATAACCTGGCGTAAAGAACTAAAGTTCCAAAAAACTTATTCTAGACCCAAACGCTCAACAAAGGCTTGAAATTAGATTTTACCCAAAGGTTTTGTAAAACCATCTCCTATTTGCTCATTACTCTTTATATGTGTGATGTCGATTAACCCACTATCTATCTTTTCCTTAATAAAGAAAAATTTTATATCCATGTGCTTTATTCGTTTATTATTTTCAGGATTGTGTGCAATATTAATTGCGGATTGGTTGTCTCCAAAAATTGGAGTCGGGCTTTCAAGTTTAATATCAAAATCAGACAATAGTTTTCTTAACTAGCATACTTCGCTTACCACCGCAGCAAGTGCTACAAATTCTGATTCTGTAGATGGTATTGCCACTGTTTGTTGTTTTTTACTTGCCCATATTATACTACAATTGAACAATTTAAACACATAGCCTGTGATTGATCTGCGGTCGCAATACCTGTCCCATACCTGCTACAGTCACTATTGAGCCATCTCCCATTTTTACTAATTTTTCAACAGAATAATCAATCTTTGTAAATAGATTTGGATTATAACACATATGATCACTCGCTCCTGTATCCATACACCAGTGTGTTAGGATGAATGTTGATTCTCCTGTGAGAGCTACACTGTTTATAAAAGTATTAGATGGTTTTGGATTCACTTTTTCAGCATCTCGTTTCTTTTTGAACCAGCACTCTGAAATTAAATGACCTGGTTTTTTGCAGTAATTGCATCTTTTGTTTCCAGTCTTAGTTACTTTTATACTTGTTAGTTGCATAATTGTGTGAGGAGTTTGTATTTGTTTGAGAGTTTGATGCTAGTGCGACTGCCTGTTCACTTCCTTTTATACGTTCCTTCTTCTATTAAAAGACGAGAGATGAGCTCCTTAAGATTTTGGTTGTTACTGTCAGTGTACTCCCATGCGCTAACAAAATGTTTCAAATTATCTGGCAGTGACATTAAGATTTTCGTTATTACCATTTTCTCACTAATTTCCACCCCTAGTTGCTTGAGATGTCCTTTAATTTCCTCTAGCTGAGATATAAACTGAGCCACATCACCTTTAAGCTTTAGGCTGAGAAATCTCTGTTGTAATAGGTGAATGCTTACTTGGCTTTTTTGTTCATAAATTGATTTCAGTTTTTCCCACATTTGAATTGATGTCTGACATGACAGGATATGTGTCGGGGGTTTTTCTTCCATTCGAACCGCTATAATCTCTTGAGCCCTAGCGTCCTTTCTATCCCAGTCTTCACTATTTGTTTGTGGTCTTGGAGTCATACCAGTTACTATGTCAAACAGACCTTTGGATTTTAATATTATTTCAGTCAGGAATTTCCAAAGGGTCCAATTGTCCCCTGTAAACTTCAAAGTGGTTGAATTTTGTTTCTCCTGGTCCATTTTCCCCTGATTTAAGGTTTTTTTTTTCTTCAAGTATCGTCTCCCGCCTAATTTTTTCAGGTTAGGATATTAACAATTCAATTTTCTTTCTCAACAAAGCCACCGATTATGGCGAATCTGGGCCCATAATCTGTTGTTAGGGTGGCTTTATTATTGAATTGACTGGATCAGTATTTATATAACTTTATTAATTACAAGAGAATAAAACTGAACAATTATACTTATGTGAAACAGAACATGACAAGAGTACTACTAGACTACTTACTCCAGTGATGCCAACTCTCAGAAATTTTTCTCCCTAAAACCCATACAAAAACCCATAAAATCACAACAATTACTAGGAATTCCCCCTAAAATTTTTTATTATTTTCAAAATAAATAATTGAATATTTTTAAATAAATAATACATTAAAAATAACTAATAAAATATAATTAAACATAATTTTGCTAATTCATCACCATTTAGTAACCATCAATGACAGTAGTATCATTTGATCAATTCAAATTTTTTATAAACTTTAATTGAATACAAGTATGGAGTATGGAAAGTAGTGCAATTAAAAAAACACAATTAAAATTTTATAAAAATATCCCCTAAAAAACTCCCTGTATAGATTTTTTATCCCAAAATTTAGGGGGAAAGTCCCCCAAGTTGGTATCACTGACTTACTCACAGAACCAACTGACCGATGACATATATCAGTTTTACCAACTAATAGTAAGGCGAGTTTTAATAATTACATTGGTCATTCAACACAAAACATCAAAGTGATTGCGTCGGGCTTCGCTTCTTGTTAAGCTGGTGTATTCTTTGCTTTTAACAGTTCAGTTGTCATATTTTGAAAACAATTATTAACATAATAATATGTTATTGATTATAATTTTGAGGTTAAGTGTAATTGATATTCAACTCGAAAGTAAAATAACAGAATACGTCACCGATTATGATGTAACGGCAAAGGACCAACCTTTGCCGTTAAACAAACTGACAACTAAAGAGGATAATATAGAGTTTGTTCAGCCATCCTTTGCCGTTACGTCATACATTGTCCAGCTTGCTCTCTCATTCATGAAATGGATGAGACGGAATTATGACGTCACCAACGTTTTTCTTATCTAAGGTCGACATAAATTTTATCTGTTACTTTTGCCAGTTCAGTTGTCATATTTTGAAAACAATTCTTAACATATGTCATTGATTATAATTTTGAGGTTAAGTGTAAAATAACTTTCAACAAATATAAGACATGCGTAAAACGGCAAAATACATCACCGATTATGATGTAACGGCAAAGGATGGTTGAACAAACTATACTACTGGATGATCATTTGAATTCCGACACTTGATGAGCCCATAACTTGGAAACCGATTAAGATATCAAGAAGCGGTTTTTGACTGAACGGCTTCAGAAATCAAAATTTTTTTGGTTTTACGCTGTTGCCAATTTAGTATTTTTTCCCTAGATCTCCAAAAAACCCAAGTTTTTCCTGGAGTCTAGGGAAAACATACTAAATTGGTAACAGCCTGAAAAATAGTATATTGTATACCTAGGCGGTGTAGTGGCATTTTTCAGGATGAAAGAAGATATGTTCTTGAGGCATGGAAAAGCACTTTACTGCCATGGTTTACACATAATTTTTTATCCTACACAATAATTGTTGGTAATATTCTTTTTATAAAAATTTTATTTTATAATATGAAATTAAGTACTATTTTTATCCTACACAATAATTGTTGGTAATATTTCATATAAAAATTGTATTTATCTTACACATTACAATATTTCATCTGATTCAGGCTCCTCCATCTAATAATGTGAGGAGGAAGCTTATAACAAATTGACCTTGTAATAACCAGTGCCAATAAAACACACCAAACTTTCAGATCTTTTCCTTCAAAATATTAGGTTTTTTTGCTTCCATCTGCAAATGATAAAATTTATATAGATACGAGAATTACTTGAAGAGTTCTTGTAAAATGAAGTTTTTATTATAAATTTCAACAATGATTTTGTGTTTTCACAACATTTTTCACCACATTTCATTTTAAAAAAATTTCAGAATACCTACTCCAATTTTGAAATATATAACAATCAATTATTTTTTAGGAATTTCTTACATAATTGGTGTTATGTTACATCCAATGGCGTGGGGTAGTCAACGAGTCCAGAAATTATGTGGAAGAGAAGCATCTGCATTTTATCCTGATGAATGTAGCATAGGCATAGGGCTTTGGTTGGCCATAATTGCAACAGTACTTACTTTTGTGAGTTCATGTTTATCCCTACCTGCAGAAAAATCTACTAGTAGTGATAAAGTGCAAGATAAAATATACGAGGGGCAAACTTTAATATGCCTGACTTGAATAAAAGGTAAGTTTTATACCCTCCTCCTCCTTTACAGGAACTATTTCTAACAGTACTTTAGGTATTAGCGTTGAGTGATAATTATATTTTACACTAGGCGGTATTAATAACTACTTCTGTACTGTAAACGATCTATCGGCTATATTGTTAATTCAATTTAACTGGATTGCAGCGCTCTACCGGGACTAATTGTAAATATAAATCATATCCAGTTACTTACTCAAACACACATAAAATTTCATCAAAATATTTCAAAACGCAATTGATCTTCAACCTAAGTGCAGGTTTGTTATATAGGGTGATTCATTTGGGCGATAAAGACCAATCAATATCTTGTAAATCGATGTGAATGAAATTTTCACCGATTATAGTCAGCCTAGAGGCTCATATTTTAAACTTAGTTCCAATTGTACAGTGTGTTCCAGAACGCCGTGCCAGATCAAAGGTACATTTTTTAATACCCTGCATTTCACTACAAATTTAAATTTTGCTCAACTTCGCTATTACAATGATAGGTTGTAATAGGTTATACAGTGTATTTAAAAATATCGGGACCGCCGAGTTGTACCACGGGACACCACGTAGATGTAATCCTACCGTCTAGTTGTACCACCATATTTCTAGAGAGGATTAACGGTTTAAAATAACAAT
>CAJUYI010006029.1:0-14490 GCA_910591695.1 Galerucella pusilla
GTTCAATACAAAATGTACCTTACGGTATACCCTCTTAAAATATATTTTGGTACGTCTATGAAATCTACTTAAATGGATGATTTATTACTCCTTGTCCTTTCTATATAGACTATAATCAATAAACCATCCTGTTCGTACATAACATCTGGTGCATCTTATGACACATTCCTATTATGACGTTCAATAAAGTTATTGCAAATCAACTTGAAATTTCCCAAAAACGGAGCACAAAAGATGACCTGGTGAAAATAAACAAATCCTGAAAAAACTGAAACAAATTAATACGTGTCTCGCCGCGCTGATCCATAGTATGTTAATAATTCGTCCATTCTCAACAAGTATCCACACGGTAACAGAGGAAAGCATTGATTCTACAATATTATTTTACAAAAGAAAAGGAAATCTTATAACTCTCTTTTTCTAGTACATTATATTTAAACAAACTTAAAATTGAGTTGAAACTATTGAAATGAATGTCGCGATAGTTTAAATAAATAACACAACTTATATTATGTATACTGAAGACCTCAGCAGGGAGTTAGGTTTAAGGTCCATTTAAACACATCAGTTCCGTATCAGTGCAGTGTCAGTTCAGTATCAGTGCTAACCCTGCTTTTTCAGTGGTGACAACTCACACACATCCGTCTGTTGTCCGTACTCGGTCCGTACCTTGCTTTCAGTGAAATATCAGAATTCAGAAATGGCCTTCTTCACTAATGAATAAATTGCTATTATTGCTATAGCTCTAGACGGGGACGAGGAAGAAAATCAAATAGAGAAACGAAAATGGGTACATAAAGCTTGGATGAATCAAGGAACTGAAGAAGAAATCCAACAGTCATTTAACAGCGGTGAGATATCATTTCTTCGTACCTTTGTACCTTGAAATACATACATGGTGGCCCATTAGTGGAGGTTTTACGAAAAATTACCAACAATTATCTTAAAAAAGCCTTCTACCCACTATTCCCTGAAAGTAACTCCACCAGTAACATCTCGAATCTCTGGTAACAAAGCAAGACAACCAAAACGTCATCATAAATCCTGTAACAAATAATATTGAATAGGCTTGGAGTACCTAATTATTGACAAAAACTCAAATTTGAACTACCACATTGAGCACATTGTGAGAAAATTGAATGCACGCTTAAATGATAAATAGGAATAAATCAATGAATTTCAAAGAGTACATTATACACACCTAATTTGTAGGGATGAAAAAGTTTCACGAGATCGTAAAATAATATACCTACTTAAGGAAATTAAGCTTTTGCTAATTGAAATATCCTAAATTGAAGCTTATCCAAAAAATTCCCCTAATCTCATACGAAACTTCCATATACTCTGTTCAGAGATTTCAGCCATCCTTCACCTTCGTACCTACCAAATTAGTACAATCGCTTATTACTAATAACGTTTACTAGACAGCATTTTCGGTTCACCGATTTTTTATGAATCCTCATATTTTCTGCTCCACCATGGCAACTTCGCAATTTATGGAAAAAGAAAAATTGGGCTAAGTGCGGAATTTTAAGCTGAATTCGAAGAACTCCAAAGATAGAAGGTATATCATCAAAAAAGTAAACGTCATGTTGTTTCGCTTATGCTGAGCACCCAGTGTATCTTAAAATATTATAGAAATAAGTATCGGCGCAAATATAACAGCATTTATTGAAAATATTCATCTGTATTTTTTATCGTAAGTAAGTTATCGCACTTCCATGTACTTATGGGCCACCCTGTATATTTAAGACTCCTCTACTGAACATAATTGGTAACTATTCATCACTATTGAAAAAATAGTATTAAATGTATTCCCATCCTTGGCTAAATATTATGGCAAATTCACCAAGCTAATAACAATGAAAAAAAAAACATAATGAGGCGCATCTTGTACGTAGAAGAGAAGTTAATTTTAGGCATGTCAGGATATTATGTTATGGATTCGTCCTACCCAATATCCAAAAAAACAATCTCAAATAATCTATTCCTAATAAATGTGGTATATGTGCGCCGTTTATTTGTATCAACCTATAATTTTCCAAAACATGCTTAACGTCTTATTTTGGAATAAGATTTATGAAGATAACGGTGAAATTTGTTGTGATATATTATTCTCTACTAATAATAATAGGTACACTCATAGCATTTAAAATCGTAGGTCGTACATCCACACCGACAATGAATAAACACCCGTGACTCGTCAGAGCCAAGGTCCTGTAGGCCTCGGTGACGACGTCGTCGACGACAGTACGTAGTCGCAGCCGGTTCGACGGCCCTTCTAAGAATTTACAATTCATAGGGGGAACTTGGGGATGTCGTAAGTATTGTCTACAGCATTGAATTTCGGCTATACAAGAAAATAGCAGTTCAATCATGAATATATAATTTATTTAAAATTAGTCTTGAATCAATATTAAAGCTTACAGACGTGTCAATTTCCTGAAGCATAAGCAGGTAAGAATATATTTTTTGAATCTTGAGTATGGAAAGAAATTATAACAGTTGATGGATACATCAATTGGTGGTTTGTTTATATCTAGCCTTAGCAGTATCCATAATTTTCCACAATTTTACCTTCAAGCCCTTATTAAGTATAGTCACAACATATTCATCATGTCTGACAGCAAGATATTAGTGCACTGAGCTCCAAGGTACAGAGCTTATATGTATACATCAGCATGGTGATATTAGGTTTATTCCAACACGCGATGGAACTAATTCGGAATTGTACTGCGTATGCGGGGCAGCGCCTATTTTTGAGAACTAATAGTTACGTTGGACTACTGATTCAACGTTCCAGAAATTTATCAACCTAGAACAGTTCGATCTGTTCTTGCTCTTGAGCAGGTATTTCAAATTCTCTCTCATTTCACACAAGCGCAGCGCAGCGCAGATGAGTTTTGTTTCAAGGTTTAATTCATAATAAATCAAAGTCAGCACAATTACAACAACGTCAACAACGTCAATTTATTGCTGGAACAAACCTATTAGATTTAATAGACAAAATAAATATAACAATATCCTTTTTTTTTCAAGTGAAACAACCAAGGAAGTAAAGACTGTAGTGGGCACAAATCAAAATTGATGGTCAACTGGCCGTGAGAAACGAGATTCGTGAGAAGATAATATGAAAAACGGATAAAAAAACTGTTTGCTCAGAAAAAATTATTATATAATGCCAACTCAACAACTGGAGAAAATAGAATGGGTGAAAACAATTAGTCGCACTTGCTGATGTTCTTTTTAGGAAAGTACTCATGAATGTATTCAGGAAATTCATCCACTGAGCATTGCATACGATCTCTTATAAAAATTCTATGATGGTATGTAAATATGAGGTGAGGGAGGAAGTTTTGTTTCACTTTTGTATATTTACTTCAAATATAATCAATTATAAAAAAATTCAGTGCTTTCTAAATGTTACAATTTATGTTTAGTGTTTCTTATACTTTTATGGAATGTCTGATATTCCACCATCAGGCTCAAGCTCTAGTGAAATGTCATCTGACCATAATGAGCAGCTTCTGAATCTATTGATTATTAACTATTGTGTCCCAGCACCAAAAAATTCCAATTCAGTTCCATTAATTATTTGAATTGTCATGCGCAGTAAATCAGTTCAAATTTTCTGTCAAAACTATCCTACAACTTATTGCTGGAACAAACCTATTAGATCTTATAGACAAAATAAATATAACAATATCTTTTTTTTCAAGTGAAACAACCAAGGAAGTAAAGACTGTAGTGGGCACAAATCAAAATTGATGGTAAACTGGCCGTGAGAAACGAGATTCGTGAGAAGATTATATGAAAAACGGATAAAAAAACTGTTTGCTCAGAAAAAATTATTATATAAGGCCAACTAAACAACTGGATAAAATAGAATGGGTAAAAACAACTAGTCGCACTTGCTGATGTTCTTTTTAGGAAAGTACTCATAAATATTGTTACGAACTCACTAATTCCGAAGCCGGTCCTGTCGCAAACGAAGAATGCGACCTTCTAGAAATATTTTTTCGCAGGTAATATCCAGACTGTTCTGGAAATGTACCAGGCCATACAATGGTTTATCGCGAAGGTTCTAGAGATTCGAAAAATAGGTATATATAGCGGGTTTTCGAGTGAATCAAGGAGTTGTTCAGTATACAGTGAATCGGTAAATAGTTTCAGTATACAGTGAGTGAACAGAGGTGAATATAAATAGTGTTGAGTATAAGTTAGGACAATTATTATACCGTGTGTAGATAAATTAATAGACATTAAGTAGTGTGAATATAAATTAAGATTATTATAGTGTGTAAGTGTTTCTTTAATAAATCGATAGTAATTAGCCATAGTGAGTGTATAATTTCATCCCACGGTAAAAACTGTTAAATAACTAAATAAATAAGAAAAACATTACAATATATTCAGGAAATTCATCCACTGAAATTCTCAGTGTAGTAGTAGTAGTAGAAAGGGGCACAGTGAATTTAGCATAGCATAACAAATAGTCCTTTTCACTCTGAACGGTAATTAGACATACGATATTCTTTTGTAAAATAATAAGTATTTGTCATATTTGGCATTTCCACTTTCGAACAGTTTTTTCCAATATTCTCCTTGATCTTCTTATCATTATCTGACTGAGAAACATTTCTCCTGGAAATAGGAGAAGAGATTCAATATGAAGTAAGGTAATGCCTCGAGTGCTTTTCCAACAATAAATTTTCAGTTACTCCATACTTTGTTTCAAACAAATTCTGATATTTGATACTTTTCAACAAGTATGTATAGTGAAAACCAAATAAAACTGTGCTCACGTCAATTTGAACATTTTCAGCGTTGTCAGATTGTTCATGAAATATGGAAATTTACAGAAAAAAAAAATGAACGATGAATTAAGTTAAGAATACAAGATTTGTGCTCTCTGTTAATCACATTAATAAATAGATTAGATTCAGTGAGGTTGTGATTTTTGACGTATATTGATATATTCTACGAAGTAAGGAATTTCACTATGGAAGTGAAAATAAAAACTGGCTAGATTGGGAACATCAACTCAAATGGAGGTCGACACAACAACACCTCCATAGGTACTAAGAGTTCAATGTTAAATTTTCAATGATCAAGATAGAAAAGATATATTTGAGGACAGTTACTGACCTGGTGGCTGGACACTTCAGCCTGTGAGAACAACTGCACGTAATGGGCAGTTTCAGTTCAAGTATCTAGGCTGTTGAGCACCACCCAATAGAATGAATGTGTTTTTTCCATGTAATACGTTGGCCCAGCTGGATGCCAAGATATTTTGTATCTAATGGTATGGGTACATATACGTCTTCTATCCTCACGGGTGGGCTTGTGTTATGACGCGTAGTAGATGTTACTGATTTTGTCTTATTTATTTTAGTTCGCTTTTGCGTTTAGAGTAGGATGAGCATATGATCTAGAATACTGCATTCTGAGACTCCAGATTTTATGAGGCTCATGCTGGATTGCTGTTTATCGAATTTGACGGGGAAATATCTTTTGGCGAGGTAGAATTGAAGTTGAAACAAATAATTTCTGTATAATACAATTTGTGTTTGTAGAGCAAGCCTCTATGTGAAACTTTATCAAACGCTCCGGAGATATCTAGGAACACAATGCAATATTTATTTTTTCCAAGACATTATGATATTTGGTTAACTAGTCGATGAAATTGTTGAGTTGCTCAAGGGTCTTCGCCAAAGCCGAATTGGTGTTTGGTAAAAGTGTTCGAAGATTATGGTCTGTGTGAATCCTCGCAGAACAAATCTTTCGAAAATTTTTGGTTATTTTGTAGGCTGATGGCTCAATAGTGAACCTCTGTGCGGTAAATGTGTGCCTTACGATGAATTACTTACTCACATACTTTGATTCTGTGAAAATTTACAAGTAGTATGATGTAGTTCCATTGTGTCCTTTTCCTCGTTTGGATATCATAATAATATCAGCGAAATTTCAAACTATGGGAAAGTAGTTGTTGTTTTAGTATTTAACATTAGATAAGGTCGTATCCTGAAGCCTTTTTGACATCGAGTTCACATATTTCCTTCTCAACTTCTATAGGAGTGAGTCTTTTGATAGGAAGTAACGTTTGGTAATGTACGTTACTTCCATTTCATCGTCAGGATCTACCGGTTACGTTTGTGAAACGTTGGTAAGATACGCATCGAAGGTTTCCGCTTTAAATAAAAAACCATATACATAATGTTATAGCTGCAACAGAAAATTGCTCACACCGCAATCTACTCCAACTATCCTTAAAACAATGATAATTTTTTCTCGCCATTTTTCTGGAGAATAAAACCAAATTCTTTTTTTGAAATCTACTTCCAGCGTTTCCGTTGCATTCCAGCTACAGTTATCAAATGTTTTCAAAATATTTGTCATATTTTTGCAATGAAAATATTCAGGGCTGCAAACGAATTTTCAAGATACAATTTGAAAATGATTCAGCATATTAGGTACCATGGAATAAATTATTCCAGGTGGTAGTGAGCAGAATAGTGTTTTCAATTGTTATTAACCAACAAACCTCATCTTGGAGCATAAACCCAGACACTTGCTACCAAATGGTATTACCCAAAACTTCTCAAAAGAAGGGAACAAGATGTACTCTGCAGAATGAGAATAGGATACACGAATATCACCCATTTAAATCTACTAGCAAGGTCACAAAGACTCAACTGGCAACCATTGTAGAAAACTACACACGTATAAACTCATCTTTTCTTGTGTCTTCTTCATTAATTTCAAATTACGTGAAATAATATTTAATCTTTCGCAAAAATCATTTAGTCTACAAAATCCAATAATCACTCATGGTAAATGTCTAGATCTCACACACCAGAGTTTGACAATTATAAAAAAAGAAGGAGAAGATGGTACTTACTTATGTTGTTGGCGTTAAATGGCGTGACAATGCCCATAAGCAGAGTTGCATAGATTAGTCTATTTCAAAACTCATTACGGCTTAAGTAGTATTTCCATTATCAATATTAGTATTTGCTAACACTAAAGTAATTCAGGTTATTGATACTGGCGTCAATTACATATGCAAAGAGATTTCCTATAATCTGTACCGGTGTTGAATAGATAAAAATTAATGTTTATTTTAATGAAATTGCCCATTGCGATAAATATATAAAAGCTTAACGAATGATTTACAACTTGACATTATAAACTAATCTGAACTGAACTTTTATTAAGCAATAAAGACAACCAGAAAGCAAATGCACATTCCACTATTTTTACTGCTAAATCGCTAAAAAATATTATGTACGGAAGTGTAAAACCTGAACATTTAAACTGCCTGTATTTATCAATTTCATGTATGTCTTTAGAAATGAGAATTGGCACCTTTTTTATAGAGATGGTATTGGGCCCATATGAGCATAATATGTGATTAAGGAACATTACAGTCACGATCAGAAATATGCCCATTAGAATGGCGAAGCATCTTTCTATTTACGTTAATTCTCTCATTACATTTCACAATAATATGATCGCCTGATCTCACCACAAAGATTTACGACTATATCGCCACTGGTTCGGAGGCATTTGTGTACCTACTTGCCGCAAAGAAACAGCATTTTTTGCTGACAAAAATTAACTTCGCTCAAGACAATTTCAATAATATGTCAAAGATAATAGTATAATACTATTATATCGCCTTACCGAGTCTTCAAAATTCAAAGAGCAGAGACCGTTCACTGAGAAGCAACAACTACTTCCCTGGCTATATGCAACGAAGGACATTGAATTACACTCCAAATGTTAAACGGGGTTGGTACGTTTGCAAGAGAGAACCAACCATTTTAGTTTGCTATTCGCATATGCATATCACATAAAGACCGTTTTCGGAGTATTTACTCAACAATAAACCTGAAGGGAAACCCTATGGTGGAATCCACATATCGGCCTTGTAACGTTGATAATTATAACCAATTTGGTAATTCTACTTGAACGTTAAACAAATTCCATGACAACCTGAGTAGTCGTAGCTTACAGGTATAGAGACTGCTGCATTACGCGGCTATTGCAACTTAACACCTACGCTTATATATTTTTTGTGAATTGATTTTATTTATTATCAGAGCATCAAATTATATGCCACCATGTAAAATAACATGAAAATGATAAGTTGATCATAAATACTCAATGGCACACATAAATTGAGTTGATGAATTGTTGAGTGATAAATTGATAAGATTTTTGAGAAATATGCGGAGACTTCAACTAGGGATGCTGACACAACTTCTAATAAATTTGGGAAGGATAACATAATTTAGAGGATTTCGGTTTTAGGAGCAGTGGGTTTCCTATTACTCTGAGTGAATTAACAAAGAGCGTTGCAAAGTTTCGCAGAACTCAATTTGATGTTGATCCAATATAACTGAATAATAAACATCCGTAGTTGGTTTATGAGAGTTTTCAGTCTTCGGATTCGCAAATGCTCTGTTACCTTCTTTTAGACTCTTTTAGACTGAAACAATATCTTTCTTAGATCGGAACAGTACCATAAATATATAAATAACTTCATCATCATATATTTAATCACTCGTGACGGATTTAAAGCAATTGCTTCGAACAATAGCTAGTGAAAATACCTCATTTATGTACCTGAAACACAACTACAAAATTATTCCTCGGGACTATCACTGAAATAAAATTAGACTAACTTTAAACTTCTTGAAGAACTCTTCTAATATTTTCTCGTTGAAACTACATAAACCCCTAGTCGTCAATCATGTAACTTTTGTGGAATTTTTCTTTCTACTTGCGTTACTCTGCTCTTTGTGAGAGTAATTTTTCGCAAACTTTCACGGCTTTAAACACATAATGATATCCTGTAGAAAATATGTACTCAGAATCCAGTGCAGCGGTTAGATTTATGTTTGAAGTTGGCAATTGCGGTTCCTTTTTATTAACGGAAATTCAGTTTCACTATATTGATATTACAATTTAATTATACCAAAGACATTTGAAAGGAATCATTGTATTATGAAATTATATTCATCTTTGAGCAGCTATAGGAAGCTGCTGAAAGTGTGAAGGGGCAACCAGTTCGTTATGCATTGTGTGAGTAAGTGTGGAGTAAATGACAAGGGAGCAAGTCCATTGGCTACCCTCGTAGATTCCTTTTAAGTCGCCTAGTAAGGCAAGATATTTATTTGTTACTATGGAAACAAGTATTTTAATTGGTGTCGGAATCTACTTCTCCTACAACCACTATGCAAAACACGCTTTTCTACACAAATTTTTATACGCAAAGCAGGCCTTCTCTTGATTTCATAACCGTTGGAAAAGTGAGCTACCTGTAATCTTTTTTTGACAATCAACCCAATAGTGAATTTCTTATTGGTGTACAATTTTTAAATTAAAACCGAAAGTAAGTGAACTCTTCATTTCATTATGTTTTTCAATTTATCAATTATAAAAACATCAACCAATTGAGCATAATCTTGGGAATTATGAACGAAGATCAAAATAATCATATTATAATAATAATACAAAATTGTGTTTTACAATTATTTATTTATTCAGCTGATTTTTCCATTCATTTCTATTATGTAAGCTCTTTCTGTTCAAAGTTTAAATAAAAATTACTATATAAATTACTGTATTTCTTTTATTAATGAATGTGGTTGTAGAAAAAATAGTGTGTACAACTTGTACGCAAATCACTCCTCCCGCTCGCTAAATTTGCTAGAATTGCGGCACTCGCCTCATGGCTCGTGCCAGAAACTCGTGGGAAAAGTGACGCTTTGCGCACTAGTTGTACAAACTACCATTTCATCACCAGTTACGAAATATTTCACTTTTCGTAACTGGTTACGAGAAGTGAGACGTTTCATTACGTCAACGGGTTTTATAGAGGTCATTTTATATGTCAAAATTGTAAAAATTAATTTTTCCGATATATCTGGATCTACATCAGGATTTATTCCAGATATGTGCATTAAATAATGTATTGGTAAAATGTTTTTATTGGAAAAATAATGTGATCTGCAAGTGCCACCATTCATGTTGTTTGAATAAATCATTCTGGAATACCTCAGTAAGTGATATTTAACGATGAAGCTCCATGTTTTGATGAATTTGTTCGTTAATATTTGAAAAATAAACAATCCAAAAGTTCGAATAGATTATCCATTTTCTGTGGTAAGGCGTAGATGATCAAATTTGACAAGCAAAACTATCATGGGCCATTCAAAAATGAACGAAACTAGCTTTGTGCAATTCAAAATATACAATAACCGTGAAATTAATTTCGATTTTGAAAAAATTGGGAAGATCAGTCGATATCTTTCTGTCTTTTGCTATATGGATTGGTGTTTAGTGATGTTTGCAGAGTTTACTAGTTATAGATTTAAATTAATTTCAAAAATAAAAAGTGATGTTACAGCACTAAAGATAACTATTCGTTCCAAAAGTCACTTCGGATATCTGTGCCTTGGGAGCACTAGAAAATATGATAAAATCAAAATTATTTACAAAAACAACAAAAATCAGACTTCACAAAACAATCATTTAACCCACCCTGTTATACGGAAGTGACGCTTGGATATTGAATAAAAGTAAGTTAGATCGGTGGGAACGGGGGATTCTAAGGAAAATTTGGGAAGTTATCAAGGATGCGGGCAGTGGAGAAGAAGAACGAACAAAGAAATTCAAGCACAGCGGCTACTATGGTAGGTCATCTGGGCAGGACAGATGACGAAAAACGTTTGAAGAAAATGCTTCTTGGAGGTGGGGGAGGTGAAAAAAAGACAGCTTAAGACAGTTAGGAGTAGTGGACTCGAATCGGATTGCAAGAGATCGAATATATTACAAAAATACTGGAAGCTTTGCACAGAAAGAAATATCGAACCTTATATGAATCACCAGCTGGTATTGACCGGAATAGATCGATTTTAATCACAAGTTTGATCTATTTGATCAAACTAAGCATTACTATAATTATTTTGGTAGCATCGTTACTATTAATAAGGTGATTGTATTAATCACATTAGCGCATAGTTATTGATGTTTACGGAAATCAATATAATGTTTTTATGATGAATGTGAGGATTTCAATGATTGTTATAATATCTTTGATAATTAACCTCTAAAGAACAACTTGATCACAGCTATGCATTAAGTTGATGCATAAGTGATTAAATAAAACGGTTGAACTCAAATCCATTTCCAAAGTAAATAAACCAATCACTTTTTTGATTGAATTAATGCTACTGTTTTGATCATTTTAATACTTTAAATAATTACGATAATTACTAAGAATTATTGACTTTCCGTAAAACCCACCCTAGATACCTGTTTCAATAGCAAGACACTAATAATTGCAACTGAGCAGAGACTTGTTTTCAAGTGAGTGAAGTGAAAACATGTGGTTTCGCGTTGGTGACAATTTTGATTTTTGATTTTGCATTAGAATTGTTACTGTGTTCGTAGTGTAAGTGGTAGGAAAGTTATCTAAAAATTATGTGGAGCATCATTCAAAACAAAGAGACACTTGTGGATTGGAGATCTGAATTTCCTTCAATATTATCCTTTCTTGGAAATGAGCAGCACGTCAAAGATAAAAACATCAAAACAATGTTGGATAGACTGGCGACTGTAACTGATAATGAAAGTAAGAATTTATAGTTTTACGCATAACCTGAAACGTAGTTTACAAATGAAAATATATTATTTTAGATAAGATGGGTGTGATGCCGCCTTGTTGTGGAGCATACATGATTATAATATGGTACCTACCAATAAAATGGGAATGGAATGGACATATTATTGAAATACACTTTTTTAAGTTTGAGAATGACCGATCATGCGCAAAAGTAAATATACTCTGAGAATATTTGAAGAACAATAGAAATATATCAGTTAATAGTATTTTTTTTATTATAACCCATTTTCCTATTACCTTGCTTTGCATATAAACAAAAATAATAGGTATAAGACTCTTGATAATTTCACTGTAGTAATATTCTTGGTAGTATAAGTTTCGATGTACATTGTATCATTTTCAAGAGATTTCACACAGTAAGAACAGAAAAAATATATTTACAAACGACATCATAAGTGATATGATTTTTATATAAGTAGGTATAGTGTAACTATTGTTAATGTGATGACCCATATTTTTAATCCCTTTGAAGGAAAAGCCGTCAAATGGAGTGCATAAAATTCTTTTATAAATTCGAATATTAAGAAATAATGCTTTTCAAATGTAATTCAAATTAATATGGTGGATTAAAATTAACCTGCATAAAATATGTAATACAATTCAAGGTCATCACATTGACATTAGATACACTATACCTACTGTATGCGCATATTTCAATAGTTTCTTGACTATACCAATTCTAAATCTTTATCCAGCTATAGTAGGATTAGCACAAATTTCTCATCTGCAAAAAGTTTAAGGTGTTCATTAATGCCTGAAGTCATGATTCAAACAACTAATTTTGGGAACAAGGTAAGTCTTGCATGAGCCACAATTTATAGGCTCTACAGTACAAACGCTCTTTAATACAAAAATATGGATTGAATTGTTGATTCTGATGTATAATGTCAGCAGATAATGAGCTTGATTAATTTGATAAGCTATTGGTTCAATCATGCACACATTATTATTGTTGAATACTGAATACGATCAAAATCAACATAATGAAAAAATAAGTAAAGCTGCTGAACTTCAAGCGATACAAATACATAATTAGTATACAAAAAAAAAACCCTCCCAAAACGCACCTCTCTGAATGCTGGGAACTGAGTATTTCATATTTGTGAAAACATAAGACGGGGGGATCATAACTATGGTCTGTTCAAACTTTACGACATAAATCTGTTGGATGAATTATTTGTTGGGTTTGTTCGTAAACTTGTATTTCCACTAGATTATAAACAATTGCGGACAGTTCTATTCCTTAGTCTTTTGCTTCTTCTTGATTAAGTTCACTACTTTTAAGAAAATTGACGTACAGCATGCTGTTGTCACAAAAGTAACGTTTTCTTACTTTATTGTCGGAATGAATGTGCAAAGTTTACGAAAAGAGATTTGTGGCTTCTAAAATATTGAGTCTGAAAATGAAATACTATACATTAAGAAGAAGTCTTCATGATATTTTGACTTTGATTGGAAAAAAATTGGATGATAGGCACTATTGAAAGAGATATCAGTGATAGTGAAATTTCAAGAATTGCTCTTCCGGATTGGGATAGATTATTCAGAAAAAATACAACAATATCTTTTTTCAGATATAGGATGAGATAAATAAATATAAAGTTATATGCCTCAAAGACCCTCTTCACTACGACTTTTGCAGAACTATCGTGTATATCCTATTGTTATGCCAGAGTCTTCCTTATTACCGATTACTTCGAGTGACAAACCTCAGTTCCCCCTTATACTAGGAGAGTTGTGATTTTTCTTCTCCTATCATTGCAAACCTAAACATAATCAAGCATTCGCAGTACAACAGTATGTGTAAAGTTGAAATAACACCCTTTTTGGTGTGCGTCATCGATTGTTAATGTCTTTCTAACACATTACGTAGGAAGAAATGGAAAAAAGGCAGGTCTGTGATTAATCCTAATCAAAATATCTCAATAATGAACCGTTCAAATGTATTACAAATCTTAACCCTAATTTTTGACTTACAAAAATTTGATTGGTTGATGTTTAGATTACGCGCAAGCTCAACCTATCAATCGAGAATTTCAAATACTATGAAGGCGTTACTTTCGTAGCGGAAATGTGTCTTACGTCTTTTTCTACTGTCACACTGACAGTTGTCGACAGGTCTGTACTTTATTGTTTACGGTCAATTATTATATATGAAAAGTGAATATTAATCTTATTGATTTATTTATTTAAATAATACAAAAATATGCATGAATACACGGAGAAACATAAGTATTTTGAAATTTTCCAAGTATTTTCAGTTAGAAAAAGGAGCTGGTTATTATTAATTGCATAGCCTTTTCTAATTTGGCTGAATACGATTCTGATGATTTTATTTATTAAATTTAAGGTAACTTTATGTCAAAATATTCAAATAAAATAAACGACATGCCGAAAACCCGGATATACATCACAATCGATGACGCACACCAAGGAAGGTATTATTTCAACTATACTACGGTTTTCTCATCTTCTTGGTGAAACTGATGCTATACATGTCTTTGTTAAATCTAGCATAGGTAACCTGCCAAGGGCACAAGCAGGAGGTTCAGTAGATACTACCTGGTGTACTGGTGTTGATACAGAACCACACTATTGTGTGTCCCATGTGATAATATAGTAAATGAAATAGTTACGCCAGCAAATTGACCTAAAAATTCAACTCAATTTCCAATAAAATCAATCTGTTTCTCACGTTTGGTAATATTTGTTCAACGAGACGGTTTGACGCTATGAAGAAATTAGTTTCAATAAACTCTATTCCTGGAAGCTATTACATCAGTAATTTAAGTAAA